>JZKD02S1674692.1:5182-18297 GCA_000966675.3 Picea glauca
TTCTAGAACGAGGAATGGATGAAAATACATAAGGTAGAGTGGAAATGATGATTCCAGAAGAGGAACAGTCCCAAGGTGCAGTAAAGAAAAATATTATAAATAAAATTTTGCCCCTGGTGACAAAGGGGGGTGTTGGACAACCCATAATTGGGTATTGTATAAATATTTATCAAGTTTGAGGATGGAGTTGAAATCTATTGAATTTTTCCCATTGTAACATTGGTGATAATATTGTCTCATGTAATAAAGGAAATAAAAGGTCATTTTGGCATCCATGGATGTTGTTCAACTGTGTATGGGACTATTCTACATGAAAAATTGATTTATGGATTTCTTGAGCAATATTTTATATGAACTATTTCTATGTTTATTGTTTAAGAAATTCATATGTTTTTGTTTACTAATAGATATAGGGATGATTTGTATATGTAATCTAACATACCCAACCACCCACAGGCTGGACACGCTACCTCAAAAACTCGCTTTTGAACCGATTTTGAATTTTGATAATAATTCATTCGAAATCAAGAATGAAATACTTACATGAATTCATCAAGATCCATGCTACAACATAAAATAAATAAACATCGTGCCTTGCACTAAAAATGACCAACAAGCATGCACACATAAATACAAATTCCATAGATAAATATATACACATCGAATATACATTGTACCAGAAACACAGAGAGCACTTATCTTTGCAAGTAAACATTCACCAATTGGTTGCATACCAAGGACGTTCCTCCGAACCATGGAAAATGTTGTTCATTTACTTGCAACATCAGTTCACCCATGATCTATGGCTATGAATCCACAAGGAAGATTCCTAGGCCAAATCTAAAACACACAGCAATTGGCTAACTAGCTATCAAGTTTCCCAACCGCAAAACAAATCCTAATTTCCAGATCTCGTTCTCCTTCATCCTGCACAACCAAAAGAAATGAACACCTTTGTCTTCCATGTAGTCCCTTAGGTTGTTCTGTTTCTCTCTAGGGCTCCAATGTTATAGATCAGTGATGTAGGAGCATCGTAGGCAGCCAACCAAACGAGCATGAAGGTAGAAGATAGCTGGGAAAAGCGCAACACACGTTTTGCACATTTTGAAATATTTTTGAAAGAGTAAGAAGTGGATATTAATGTAGTAGATAGAAGTGTACTTCCATTTATATCTGGCTATTGTAAACAGATTGTGAGTGATTTTCTCTCATCTGTCAATGTAAAAGGCATTTAAGCCCAGTTAATGAAAGTAGGTAGGTTTGAATTAATAGATTAGACAGTTTAGAAGAGTAGGAGGGAAAAGGGATATAGACACCCTCGCCTTTGTATAATAGTAGTGGTTGTATCATTAGCATAGAATAGAAGAATAGAGTTGTAGTGGAGAGTTGTAGAGAAAATCCCATGTACAGGAGGTTTGAATTAATATATGAAGCTTTGAATCAGATTCATGGTGTTATGATGTTTTCTGTTAACATATGTTGAATGGTATGNCCCGCCACGACAGCCCTATTAGAATTATATCTAGAAGTCTATCAATTTTTTCTGCAGGCAGGCTGGCTGGGTTATTTTCAGAGGCTCCAGGGATTTGATCAACAACAGGTTCTTCAATTTGCTCGAAATCTTCAGGAAGATTATTCCATTATTCAAGGGGTTCAGATTCCAGTCACATAGGATGATATAGCACAGGTTTCGGGTCTCCCTGTCACTGGTATTCCCTGGTTCATCCGCAAACACATTATCCTTAATGCCCAGCAGGATTTTCTCTTTCCAGGAGAACAAATTGAGCCTAAAGGTCGGGGTGTTCGACTTAGCTCATTGTCGCCTCCTTGGCCAGAAGTTACAGAGTTTGTCAAGCACTACCTCACCTGTGAAGGTTGATACCAAGTAGTCTACCAGTACGATTTTGTCTTGCTGTCTCATTTACGGCATGCTAGATTGGTGAATATTCCCTACTATCTACTCGGATGTCTTAGAAATATGTCACATTATTGTAAAAAGGCTAAAAATCCTACCCTTTCCCTCACCCATCACCGTCTCACTCAACTGCTCATCCAAAAGGGTTTTTCCCAACAAAACCCTCCCCTAAAAAACCCACCCATAGACCCTCAAGAAGCCGTTGAACATCCTGAAAATCTTCAGGAACAACAACCACAAAACCTTCTAGACCCTCCGAAAATACCTAAAAACCCGCCTACAGACCCAATTGATCCAATTAACCCTCCTACCATACCAAGCCCACCCCACAACTTACTGGAATCATCTACTCCTACTGTTCATATCCTTAGCGATGATTTTGAACCAGACAACTCTCCCTGTCCCATCATTGAGGAAAAACCCACACAGAAAAGAAAGAAGCAAAATCCTCCTTTTCCCTCCTTTTTACAAAGAAAATGAACGAGGACCTCAACAAGAGCAGCCACTACTGCCACTGCCCTAAACCCCCAACCCATCTTGCTAAAATCTCGTACACCTCTACCCTCCCAAACTCTGGAATTTTTACCTATTCCACCCATCGGCACTGAAACACAAGAACCAAAGGCCCAATGGACTGTGACATCATTCTCTTTAAATCAAGTAGCTGAAACACAAGAACCGGCTACTCATCCAGTAGTTGAAACATAAGAACCATCTACTCATCCAATAGCTGAAACACAAGAACAACTACTCATCCAGTAGATGAAACACAAGAACTAGCTACTCATTCAGTAGCTGAAACACAAGAACCAGCTACTCATTCAGTAGTTGAAACACAAGAACCATCTATAGTTGTTACACAAGAACCAGCTATAGCTGAAACACAAGAACCAGTTGCTGATGTTGTTACCGAAATACAGGAATCAGATGCCCAGGGTGCCGTACCACTACTTTCTCTACATCAAGAAGTTGAAACACAAGAATCATCTACTGATCCTGTAGCTACTCCACAAGAACCAACTAGTGCGGCTGTGACTGTTACACAAGAACCAGTCACCCCTTTTAATACACCCATGAAATATCAACAACCAGAACCAACAATGGCCTCTGTCTTACAAGAAAATGAGTTCCTAAGGTCTGAACTGGAAGCCTACAAGCAAGAGCTAGTAATGGTAAAGGAAGCCTACAACAAGGAACTTAAATTGTATACCCTAGCTCGCATAGCGACCATGACAGAGGAAAACACAAAAGAGAATCAGTGTAGAAAGTATATGTGCAGTCAATGTGGGGACATTTATTATCAAGCAGGCTACAAAGTAACTCAAATTCCAATGCTTGGAGCTTCCCCTGCACCTACGACTTTTGCAGTCAAAGAAGAAAACCCTACTGTTACACAAGAACCAGTAGGACCTTTCAAAATTCAAAATGAACCCTGGCCTACAACAACTGCTACATCTGAAGCCCTTGTTTTTATTAATAAATCTATACAAACACTGCCTATTGATGAANTATCTTCAAAATCGATACCTTCAACCCAAGCATATCCTTTACATACCAATCTTTCTTTGTTTCTGGTAACTTGTCCATCTTCGTTCAATTTTTTATGAAGACCTACTTTATACCAATCACATTTTGTTCCTTGGCATTGGAACCATTTCCCAAGTGTCTTTATTTTCTATCTGATGTAATTCATCATCCATTGCTTTAATCCAAAATTCATTCCTATTGGATTCTTCAAAACTACTTGGCTCAATTGTAGATAATAATGATTGGTGTTGTTGTTCTTGTGAGTGAATTCTTCTTCTGGTTTCAAATCCTGCATCCTTATTCTCAATAATATGACCTGCTAGATGATTATTATGTACTCTTCTTCTAGGTGTCTTTGGAGGTGCTTGAATATCTTGTTGTTCTGATTATGATTGTCCTTATTCATCTTCCTCTTATGCTTCTTATTCTCTTACTTCTTCTTCGGAAACTTGTTCAATAAGTCATTATTTTCTTCCTTTATTTTGCATCCACCTGTCTCATCAATGATCACATTGATACTTTCCACTAATTTTTTGAGTCTTATATTGAAACACTTGTATGATTTTCTTGAACTTGAATATCCAACTAGTATACCTTTGTCAACTTGAGAATCAAACTTTCCCATTCTGTCATATTCTCTTTTAATGTAGCATTTGATTCCAAAAACTCTGAAATGCTTCACATTAGTTGGTATTCCTTTCCATAGCTCATAAGGAGTTTTATCACTGTTGTTTCTGATCATTACTCTGTTTTGAATGTGAACTGTTGTATACACTTCTTGTGCCCAAAATACATCTATCAACTTAGAATCCATCAACATTGTTCTGGCCATTTCTTGTATTGTCCTATTCTTTCTTTCCACAACTTTGTTTTGTTGAGGTGTCCCAGCTGTAAAAAATTGTCTCTTTATACATTTCTCACTGCAAAAGTCCATAAACACTTTTGATGTAAATTCACCATCATTTTCAAATCTTAAACAATTGATATTTGAATCTATTTCATTCTCAACCATCTCCTTTTATATCTTGAAGTTTTAAAATGCTTCTGAATTCTTCCTGAGAAAACACACTGTAGTAATTCTTGTATAATCATCAACCAATAACATAAAATATAGCTTACATTTTAACCCTTTTGTTCTTGTTGGTCCAACTATATCAATATGCACAAGTTCAAGCAACTCTTTTAAGGAGTGCTCTTTTGTTTTGAACTTGGTCTTGGTTTGCTTTCCTTGTAGACAATGCTTGCATAAGATATTTGTTGGTTTTGAAAACTGGGGCATCTCTCTCACTGCTTCCTTTTTACTGACCTTGACAATATTATCAAAGTTCGAAGTTTATCTGACCCATCCTTCTGTGTTATAACCAAACCTCGTCATCCTTTCCTAGGAAACATTTTTCCTTTCCAATTTCATTTAACACATATATGTTGTTAGGGGTTCTTGTAGTTGTAGCCACTAATTTGCCTGAACGTGTTTTTCATATTTCACATTTCTCTGAATCAAACACAAGTTTGTGTCCTTGATCACACATTTGAATTATGCTCAGAATATTATGTTTCATTTCTTCCACAAGTAGAATATTTTCTACCTTGGATTTCTTGTTTCCAATCTTAATCGTGCCTCTTCCTATAATCTCGACTGATTTGTCATTCCCAAATGATATTGATCCATATATTTCCTTTTTCAATGTCAAAAACTTATTCTTATCACCTATCATATGCTTTGAGAAACCACTGTCAACATACCAACCACTTTTCTTGTGTTGCGCTTGTAAAGCGAGAGTGAATTCTTCATTGTTGTACCGATTTTGCTTCCTTACCCATATTATTTGTGTTTCTTGTCTGTGACTATTATTATTTGATTGTGGTTCTCTTGGAGGGACTCTCATTCTACAACCTTTGGCTATGTGTCCAAAGTTGTTGCAATTGTAGCATTCCATCTATGTACTCAAGGATTCAAAACTATTGTAGCTTTTGTTGTGTGTGTCACTGAGCTTTCTTGAATAATCATTTTGTGCATAACTTTCATGGTTGTTTATGCTCTTGTTATTTTCTTTGCAAGTTACAACCTTATGTCCAAAATTATTACATGAATAACATAAACAGAGAAAGATAGTTTGATACCTGGGAGTTGTAGATCTTCGAGAATGAGTTACTCTTCTGAATCCTTCTTCTTCTTTAGGCCTTCTTGTTTCTGACTGTGGTTGATTTGAAATTTGAATCTTCTTGGTGGAGTGTCTTTGTGATCTTCCTTGTGAAGTGTCTTGTCTTCTTCTCTTTCATTAGATCCTCTAACTGTCTCTACATAACTTCTTTTCTTTTCTCCCTGATATGTCATTTTGGAGATTGAAGTTGTTTATGTCTGGGTGTATCCTAGACTAGATTTATCATGATATGGAATTTGATTGATAATAATTTCATCCAAAACTTTAGAGTTGTTCTGCATGTTTTTCTTCTGAAGGTATTTTCTTAGTGTGACAATCTCTGCCTCCAAATTTCCAATGATCCTGTCTCTTTCTTCTAACTGTCCTCTGAGTGCTTCCTCAATCCTTTTATATTCTTCTACATGAACCTTCAACTTGGTGATAATATACTCTAGTTCTTTAGATTTTGAATTCTGAGTGTCTTCCTTCTTATTGATTTTTTCCTGGAGCTTCTTGTTTTTCTTCTTTTCCCTTTTTATAACTTCAATGTCACTCATGAATTATTCCATGAGATCAACTTCTTCCTTTTCATATTCCTTTTCAAATTCTTCTTCATCGGAGCCTTCTTCATTAAATTTTTCTACTTCCATAAATAATACTCTTTCTGTATCATTGTCGCTGACTTCATCTTCATCTGACGAGGAGCTGTCTTCCTTGGTGCAAAGACTTTTCTTGAAGAATTTCTTTTTGATTCTTTTCCTTTATGTAGTTATTTATTTTTAGCTTCATATTATTCATTTCTTTTCTTTTTCTTGTGGGGACATTTGTTATCAAAATGACCAATACCATCACAATTAAAGCAAATTAATGGAATCTTACCTTTATACTTATTGATTCTTGGTTTTAGCCTTCTGACAAAGTTGGCTATTTCATCATCGTCTTTTGAATCATCACTATTGTTGGATTTTGACTTTGGCTCTTCCTCATGAACTGAATTTGATTGTTTCTTGTTACTTTTCTTTTTCTTCTTAGATTCTTTGAATGTTGATTCCTTTGTAACCAGATTGTCTTGTTCTGTCCTCATTTCATAAGTTGTGAGTATCCCATGTAGTTCATCCATAGTCATTGTATCTAGATCCAATATTTCTTCTAGGGATGAGATATTTGAATCAAATCTCATTGGTAGAGATCTTAATGCCTTTTTAACAATGACCAGTTCCTATATCTCATATCCCAAGCCTTTGATGTCATTTACTACCTCAAAATGTGTAGAAAGTAGGTTGTTATGTTTTCATCTTCATTCATCTTCAACTATTCAAACTTTGCTCTGACAATTTGAAGTTTGGCTTCCTTAACATTTTCATCTCCTTCATAGATAGTCTTTAGTTTGAACCACATATCTTTGGTGGATTCACAATGCATAATTTTAGTAAATATTGATTCATCTACACCATTCTGAATAGCATTATGGGCTCTTGAATTATTTTCTATGAGTTTCTTTCCATCCTTTCCTATTGGAGGAGTAGATGGTGCTTTGTATCCATCCACCACTGATTTCCAGACATCAAATCCTTGTTATTGTATGTATGTTTGTATTTTCTTGCTCCAGAGTGCATACTTCTCACCATTAAATAGTGGTACCCCAAATCTAGCATGATCCATGATATCCTTCCAGTGGTTAAACCATTTCTTGAAGGACCTTCTCTGATACCAATTGTTGGATTACTGAGAGGGGGGGTAAATTAGTGATAGAGATTTTTAATCCTTTTTAACCACAATATATATGTGTTGTTCATATTTGTACTCAATTTACCAATATCATTCAATCATGTGCATAATAAATAAACCATGAACAATAAGCAATCACACACATACACAATACACCAATATTTTACGTGGAAACCCAATGCAGGAGAAAACTACAGAATGATTTTTCTTATATGTCTTTAAGAATTACATTCATTTGAAGAACCAACCTCCTTTGTTTCTAGCCACAACTGGAAAGAGGCTCTGACCCTCTATTTTTAGGCTACAACCTAAGGGAAGGTCCAACTCCCCAATTCTCTGGCTATATCCAAAAGGAGGCTACAACCCCTTATGTTCTTCGGATACAACTGGAAGGTGGCTACAACCACCTATTTCTCGGGCTCCAACCTGAAGGAAGCTCCAACTCCTTATTCTATGACACCAAACGAAAGGAGGCTACAACCCCCTTTCCTTGCCCCATCTTGCCAACATGGAATTAAATTCTAAATATATGATGAAACCACTTCCACACTGTCACTATGAGATATACCACTGTAAACTTGTACCAGTCTATTTCAACAACCTGTAACCAACATGTACCAATATCCCAAGATCAACTTGCACCTGTAACCTACCTGTACCAACAAAAACAACAGGTACATGACCTTTCTGTGCTACAGCTCGTGTATGTATGTGCCCTATATATATTGTAGCCTACGTATGTACACAAACTTTCTATACTACAACTTGCATACACCTTTTGAGAACTAGGGTTTTCACCTTTCATAACTTTGACTCTTTTCTACCTCTGTCACATCAACCTGCAACCTGACATTGTGTCCAAACTATAGTTGTGCCCTATGCATCCATCCTCATACATATCCTTTAACCATATGTATCTATGTCTCTCTAGTCATGTGCTATACATGTGTATACAATCATGAACAAGTGTGATAACCCTCACATGGACTAGACATCAAACCCTTACTGTTATTCAACCTCAAAATATACCAACAACTTCAACAATACAACATAACCAAAATATCTCAACCATGTATCACAAAAATCCTCAACCATATACCAAGAAATACAATATATCCCTCACCACTCAAGCTAACAATAAGTGCCAATGATAGATATTAGACATACCAACACTGTATTTATATAGATTTGGCTTATACAGTAAGTGTCATACAACCAATAGCCTCTTTAGGGAAATACTCAAACCCCCATGACCATATCTCATGTAGGCAACAATATCCAACTACACATAAAAATAAGACATACCTTTTGAACATGTAGATAGATATGTTGTACTTGATCACCATAGACCTTCCTGGGAACTTCCTTTCAAACTTTAGAGACATGGCATATTCATATCCTCAAGCTTCCATGGCCTTTTCAAATGTAAGTGACCATTCCTTCTTCAACATGTGTATGTACGCACTCTGTTATCCTTCATCCTGCATATGTACTCGTGTTGTTCCACTATAGCCCACGTATACCTAAAAAACTAGGGTTTTTTCAATATTTCTGCAATTCTGAAACTTTCTTCGTCAACCCTCTTTCACTTCCTCAATCTTGTATAACTTCATATCTATCAATGTGTTCTTGCAATAAACCTTTCACAAATAACAAATTTTCAATATGCTCATTAGATTCTAATAGGATACCCTTTCTCTCTTATTTATACTCTCCAAGTAGCTTCCTCAAGGGGTTATATTCTAACTTGCTTTACCCAACTTCCTTCTTTTAGGGATAAGCCACTTCTAACCACTTTCCACTTACAACCACTTTATCGACAAATAGTAAGTTCTCCACTTCTAGTTGCAACTAATTATTTTTAATTATTTTATTAATGCAACCACTTAACCCATGATTAACTCCTAGTTTCACCCACTTGACTAGTCAACTTCTTCTAGGAGATTCTAGATTAATTTGACTTCTTTGACCTTCTAGGGGCTTCTAGAAAAATCATGAGGGTTATCCAACTTCTCAAGGCCATAACTCTCTAACCATGAGGACTTATGTGATGTTCCACACATCACCGGAAAGGAAATGACATGTACTATCCATCTAGAATAGTATTACGTGCATATTAAATGATCTTCATTCCCTTCTACCTCAAAAACACTTGGGTCCCTTAACCATACTTAACCATACTACTGGGGCTACTAGAATTGCTTCAAGGGTTGACATCAATGAAAACTAACCCAATTAATCAACATTCCTTAGTCAGTGGTGTTGTCACATGAAGTTGCAGGGGTCGTATGTGTTTGTTGTGAATACCCAAGTCTGCACCCTATTGGCAGCCAATTCACTTTTTTCTAGTGTCTTATAAGTTGCCTACACCAATGTTTTGCAAACATCAATTTTTCGTCGCAATTTTCTAATGAACGACATTTTCATTTTTTACAACATTTGCACATTTGCCTCCATTTTGTTCTCACGATTGTAAGCATGAAAAATTCGCCTTTCGAAGTCACATTGAAGTCATTATTTGAACTGCCAATATCTCTTTTGTCGATATGCCTATTGCGCTTACCTTTTATTTGTCATTGTACGACTAGCAGGATCCTTTGATCAGAACTCATTCTTCGATTGATTGTGTAATTTGGTTTTATTGAGTTTGTAAGGCATTTAGCATTTGGACTCGCATTTTATTCGACCTACCTGACCATTGATTTCATGAAAATGCATAGGGGTTATGATTAAATTTTTTATACATATGTCTTTTGATATAATCCTTATGTTAATGTTTTCATAACTATTGGCTTGTCAGTTATATGAATACCCATTGGCACATTGGTTAAACGATTAATATGAGTGAAACATTGGCGCATGGTTAATTATTTGGTTTTGGTTTCAAATTGAGTATTTGATAATTTAAACACTATGGCATAATGTTTTGATTGCACACGTTGTTTATACACTTACCATTGTTTCATTGGTTAGCCAAGCAAAATGATTTTTTGAACTATGCTATAGTGGGTTGAATAGCTATGATAGCCGGAGGTTGTACTTTGGTAATAAATATTATGCATGGCAGACTCCACCACCTTCGCACGATGGCATTTATGCATGTCCCTTATCCCCGTTCACTTCTGTTAGCTCAGGTAGCTC
The DNA here is from genome assembly GCA_000966675.3 of Picea glauca. NCBI lineage: Eukaryota > Viridiplantae > Streptophyta > Pinopsida > Pinales > Pinaceae > Picea > Picea glauca. The sequence continues at coordinate 15,635 of JZKD02S1674692.1, forward strand.
TGCCCATGTGTGTGTTATGATACAAACCCTCAGCTTACCATGTGCTCGGCTCCATGGCACCAGTCATGCGGATAGAGCCAAACGACAACCAAACCTTGTTAATGTTTGACAATGCCCGGAAAGAACTGGAGGCTAACGGTTGGCTCGCCTTTGTGCAGAGATTTGAGGGTTTTAACTTATGCGTGGCACAACAATTTGCTTTAACTTTTGATGGCTGTAGAGCCAAGGTGGGTGATGTCTAGTTAGAAATCGATGAGTGATTTATTAGTTCTGCTACAGGGTTACCTGCCACAGGACAACGTTGGTTCAAAAATTGTAAGGTAGAAGAGGTTCCATGGCCACTGTTGTTTCTCTCGCGCAAAGTCACCTCTTCTGACAGAGGTATGCCCATATCTATGCTCAAACCATGATGTCACAACATTTTGATGCTAGTCAAGCAGTTAGTGACCTGTGAAGGTTGATACGGACTTGTGTTTCTCTACCACTTGCGTTTGATAATGAATTTGATAGGGTACCCGGTAAACATGCCTTTCTACTTTCAGCGCAGCTTATATAAAATGTCGAAAAGGTTTAAAAGGCAGAAGGATGATAGCAGCTTGTTCCACCATGTGCTTATTAAACTTATCGTTGTTTATCACTTGAGTTTACATCGTGATAGCTGGAGAGCTTTCATTGCTCAAAATGGTTTTGAGGACCCAAACCCTATACAGGTTGACAAGCCTGTGGTGAGTGAAGTCAAGGCTGGACCACCCATGCCCTTTCATATCCTATTGCCTACCCCTAAGCCTTCGGTAGACCCTCCTATTGACTTACTAGACATCAGAACTGAGAAGGCCGAGGCTATTGAAAAACCTGTAAGCAAAAAGCCTAAGGCAAACCCTACTGCTAATGGAAAGGGTAAAAAGAACGCATGGCTTATTTCAAGGATGACCAGGAACAAACCTAAACCCTCTGCTGAGTCAAAGCCTATCGTACTAAGTGAGGATTCTGACTCTGACATAGAACGTTTTTTAGCCGATGAGTATCCTTACTCGCAGGGTTTATGCCCTGAACCACCTTATGATTTTGTGACGAATCTTCCCCCTTGCCTAAAAGATAACCCTGGCTACCCTGGTATTAAGTTGCCTAATGAAAACTTCAACCATATAACGAAACCCTCGCCTGCTCTTTCAAACCCCACACATTCTTCCTGTGACAAATGTGATTTATGGCTGGAACGATACTACATTGACGTTCCTATACTCCAATCGAAGATTCAATCGCTGGAAGACCAAATTGCAATCTTGACCAGCCAAAGAGACCAGCTCCAAGCAATTGATAAGAAGAAAAATACAACTGGCTCCATCCTTTTCAAAAACGTTGAATCAGCCACAGCCGTTGTCAACTCCAAATTGGCAAAATCAAATCGTCTCGTCGCTATACAGGTATGAAAATTTGATATCATTTTTGTTTTGTGAATGAGGTTAATATAATGATTTGAATTTTGTTTTTAAATAGCTCAATCTCTCATTCAAATGCCTCTGTCATTCGGTGATCATCCTGTACATTGTTTCGTTTTGCTAAAAATAAAAGGAATTTCAATTTGATATACGATTTGCTCATAGATTTTTATTGGATTTGAATGGTTTTCATTTGGATTTGATTTGCTAAGTTTGTATGATTGAAGTAACAAAATTAATGGTTTGTTTTCAATTCAATTCGTTTTGTATCCACTCCGAACAGGAAGTTTTCTTGCTCAATTTAGAATACGATTATGCTTGGATTCGATCTCATTATGATTCATGTGTTGTGATTGGTAAACGATTTCAGTAAGTTGTTACGATATGTTGTGTCATATGATTTTCCAAATCGGGAATACCACTCTGTTTAATTTAATTTGGAAAGAACGACTCTGTTTTTGTAAAAACAAGGTTCTCATTAAACCTATGTGAATGCGCCTGAATCATGGAATGGATTTGATTCATGATAACTAGACTAAACCCTAGCCGATTGATTCGTTTGATTGGATTGTTATTAGTTCGATCATTTCCATGAGTTAGATTTGTATCATAAATGAATGCTCTGTTTGATTTTGATTTATAAAACGAGTTGGTTAAATCTAGATCGACGATTGGTATATATGTTAATTTCGGCTATTTTGAATTGAACGATTTCGTTCAATGCCAATCAAGTTTGTTTGCCCCAATTTGCAATGGCAAACGATCGACCAATTCTTACGAACTCTGTTACCAACTGTTTGATCTCATTTCGATTTCGTTTTTGGACAGTTACGCGCCAATGTTGTTTTATTTCTCTTATGATATGAATCGTTTGCTATGTCGTTACAGCTATAATGGTTGGAAAAAGATTTTGTTTGAATTCGATCGTATCTCTTCCTGTTGAAGCAGTATAACGATTGCCTGCAATTTGTTTGATCATATCGGTTTTAATTGGAGATGAAACGATATTACAATAGTTTGATTATGATTTTGTTGACCTGACTTTGTGGTAACAAAAGAAACAGAGTGTTCCTATCTCTGTATTCGGTTGAATGATTTTTTATCCTGTTTGATTTCGAATGGTATAATAATTTCAAATTAAATGATTCGTTTTCAAATAAGCTGTTGGATGTTAATTAAATTTAATTCATTAAAAGATTTTAAATTGATTTTAATGTTGATTCT
>JZKD02S1674692.1:113163-130041 GCA_000966675.3 Picea glauca
AGTAAAATCCTTAGAGGAGTTGGTGCTCAAGATTGGGTATGATCCCTCGAATGTAAAATTAGTAGAGGAAATGTTGAAGAAAAAGAATGATGACATTGCATCTTTGAGAAAACAACTAAAATTGCCACCAACAGAGGATTCACAAGATAAAGAAGTAGCCAAGGAAGAAAACGAGAAAGAAGAATTGTTGAAACTTATCATGCAACAGAACGCACAACTCAGGGAAATGGAGGTAGAGTTGGAAAAGTTATTGAAAGAGAAGGAACCATAAAACCCAATGGAATTCATTCCATTGAGTGCAGTTCCCATCTCAAAAGTCAGTACAACAGCTGTGCCAACAACTACTACAACAGAAATTCTGTCAGCAGCTCCATTGACAACACTGGAAAAAACTGTGGAGCTAGCAAAGTCCATGGAGGAAATGAATCTGCAGGGAACAGAGATCAATAGAATGAAAATGGAGATTAAAAGCATACAGGATCCCAAGTCTTCTTTCCAAACAAGATACAATGATGAGAGACAAGTATTAGAGAAGCTCAAGCAGGAATTACAACAGCTTTAGAAACAAACAATGGCAGCCAAGACATTAGTATATGCTAAGGAAAATATATGGATAGATATCTTGAAATCCATAAATGAAATTTGGACGATGGTGCAAATCATGTTCAAGCAACATGATCTGGTGTTAAAGAGTAGACAGACCATTGACAGGATAAGAATAGAGCTAGGTGAGATGCCCTCGACAACCAACGAGATCATTAATTTTATGAACTCAAAAACCAAAGAAGAGATGGAAGAAATTAAATTTGAAGACAGAACAAAGACTATCCTCAAAGTAAAAAGAGTGTTGACTAAAAAGGGATTAAAGTTGTAGTTGGAGGAAAAGGATTAGAACATGGACAATGGAGTTCAAATATTTTTTAGCAAGATTGAAGACTTACATAAAAAGGGTCTTCTTGGTCTACGTGTCCTACATGATAACTTATAGACTTTGTCTGATTACAAGCAAAATATCGCCACCATGGCCAAAGATAGTTCCAAGTTTTCAGGGATATAGGGCATCATCACAGGCAAAGAATTCTTGGAGACTCTGCAGCATGACCTCAACATATAGCATGAAATCAAATACATCTTCCTGATCAAGCCAACTTTTGCTAAATACATTGAGATGGACGAAGTCTACCACCGGCTATTGAAAGTTACCATCCCAAGCACACAAAGATGGGATGAGCTGTGTGAATTGATTGAGTAAAGGTAAATCCTTGTCTAGCTCAGTGTCCAGCACAATTAAAGTCATCTGAATGACTCACCAACGGTCTTCCCCAAAATCAGCATGAGAGATTCAATGCATCATCATCAGTTACTACATTTCTGCATTTTGTTAGCTAGTTAGTTAGACTCAGACTCCATCACATCCTGATCATTAATGACAGGGTTGTTGTAAACTTTTATTATAAATATTTCCAACTTAGAAGTATTGAGGGTTGTTGATCTTCACGCCCAAGCAAGATCTAGTCGTTTAAATTTTTATCAAGAGGTTATTCCAGTAATACAAATAGAAGTTTCACAGGATTCCTGCGTGTTAATTGTTGGTGAAGTTTCCTTTGTCTGCGTAAAAAATTTTCCCTTCTCAGTTATCATATTGTATTTCTAAATCGAAATCTTTAAAAGAAGTTAAAGTTGCAGAATTTGCCGTTGTGTACTCTGTTCTTAATATTTTATAGATTTAAATGTTTTTCTGCTGATGTTATAACAAAGAAATTCTTAAATGCTTTTTTGTTTTAACTGATATCTCACCTTTTTTCAGCAATACACCATTTTATTCCTAAAGAATCCAGCATTAGCACTATCTCGCCCTGTAAAACGAATCTTATAAAATCTACCTTTAACCTCTATTTTTTTAAAACATACCCCATAGCCTGATGGAAGCGTAAGTGATGTTCAACCATTTCATTTAAAAACAATGCAAACAACTCGGTTATATTCTTTTTAACTAGCCTAAAATCTTGAAAATCCAAATAAATCTAAAACTCACAGAAAGATCCCTCTCTGAAATTGGTAGGGCTAGCTTCGAGTTTCAAAGTTGTTGGTTAAGGTTACCTATGATAAATTTCTTCTTACCTCACAACAACCTCTGAGAATTTACAGAGTGATAACATAAATGGAGACCATATTGGGGAAGAACTGAACAAACTTTCCACCCCTTGTTTTCTTTTCCCTAGAACAAAGATGAATTTATTTATGGAAGGAATGCAAACCCTAAATTTTATCTAGAAATAATGTTCATAGGTTGTTAAAGTTTGTATATAAGCAGTTAAAATATCCAAAGGAAGAATAAAATCAATAATTCTGGCTCCCAAAAGGATTTCTACCAAATATCATCCTGACCCAGAACCTGCAATAGTAATAGATAACCACGGAAGACTATTCAGGAAGAAACATACTACATAAATTTCAAGGAGTAACAACCAACTTCCAAGGTCTTTTTCCATCCCAAAAAAGTTGGTTGCTCTTCTAGACCTTGAAACTGAAATACCCTTTTGAACAAGTCTTTTCAGGACAAAATCCGACAGTTTTGTCAGTAAAACGGTCTTAGACCAAACCGTTTTTCAACCCAGGACCCCTGAGATACTTTCTCCTAGAGATGAAGTTGATCAACNAGTAAAATCCTTAGAGGAGTTGGTGCTCAAGATTGGGTATGATCCCTCGAATGTAAAATTAGTAGAGGAAATGTTGAAGAAAAAGAATGATGACATTGCATCTTTGAGAAAACAACTAAAATTGCCACCAACAGAGGATTCACAAGATAAAGAAGTAGCCAAGGAAGAAAACGAGAAAGAAGAATTGTTGAAACTTATCATGCAACAGAACGCACAACTCAGGGAAATGGAGGTAGAGTTGGAAAAGTTATTGAAAGAGAAGGAACCATAAAACCCAATGGAATTCATTCCATTGAGTGCAGTTCCCATCTCAAAAGTCAGTACAACAGCTGTGCCAACAACTACTACAACAGAAATTCTGTCAGCAGCTCCATTGACAACACTGGAAAAAACTGTGGAGCTAGCAAAGTCCATGGAGGAAATGAATCTGCAGGGAACAGAGATCAATAGAATGAAAATGGAGATTAAAAGCATACAGGATCCCAAGTCTTCTTTCCAAACAAGATACAATGATGAGAGACAAGTATTAGAGAAGCTCAAGCAGGAATTACAACAGCTTTAGAAACAAACAATGGCAGCCAAGACATTAGTATATGCTAAGGAAAATATATGGATAGATATCTTGAAATCCATAAATGAAATTTGGACGATGGTGCAAATCATGTTCAAGCAACATGATCTGGTGTTAAAGAGTAGACAGACCATTGACAGGATAAGAATAGAGCTAGGTGAGATGCCCTCGACAACCAACGAGATCATTAATTTTATGAACTCAAAAACCAAAGAAGAGATGGAAGAAATTAAATTTGAAGACAGAACAAAGACTATCCTCAAAGTAAAAAGAGTGTTGACTAAAAAGGGATTAAAGTTGTAGTTGGAGGAAAAGGATTAGAACATGGACAATGGAGTTCAAATATTTTTTAGCAAGATTGAAGACTTACAGAAAAAGGGTCTTCCTGGTCTACGTGTCCTACATGATAAATTATAGACTTTGTTTGATTACAAGCAAAATATCGCCACCATGGCCAAAGACAGTTCCAAGTTTTTAGGGATATAGGACATCATCACAGGCAAAGCATTCTTGGAGACTCTGCAGCATGACCTCAACATATAGCATGAAATCAAATACATCTTCCTCATCAAACCAACTTTTGCTAAATACACTGAGATGGACGAAGTCTACCACCAGCTATTGAAAGTTACCATCCCAAGCACACAAAGATGGGATGAGCTATGTGAATTGATTGAGTAAAGGTAAATCCTCATCCAGCTCAGCGTCCAGCACAATTAAAGTCATCTGAATGACTCACCAACGGTCTTCCCCAAAATTAGCATGAGAGATTCAATGCATCATCATCAGTTACTACATTTCTGCATTTTGTTAGCTAGTTAGTTAGACTCAGACTCCATCACATCCTGATCATTAATGACAGGGTTGTTGTAAACTTTTATTATAAATATTTCCAACTTAGAAGTATTGAGGGTTGTTGATCTTCACGCCCAAGCAAGATCTAGTCGTTTAAATTTTTATCAAGAGGTTATTCCAGTAATACAAATAGAAGTTTCACAGGATTCCTGCGTGTTAATTGTTGGTGAAGTTTCCTTTGTCTGCGTAAAAAATTTTCCCTTCTCAGTTATCATATTGTATTTCTAAATCGAAATCTTTAAAAGAAGTTAAAGTTGCAGAATTTGCCGTTGTGTACTCTGTTCTTAATATTTTATAGATTTAAATGTTTTTCTGCTGATGTTATAACAAAGAAATTCTTAAATGCTTTTTTGTTTTAACTGATATCTCACCTTTTTTCAGCAATACACCATTTTATTCCTAAAGAATCCAGCATTAGCACTATCTCGCCCTGTAAAACGAATCTTATAAAATCTACCTTTAACCTCTATTTTTTTAAAACATACCCCATAGCCTGATGGAAGCGTAAGTGATGTTCAACCATTTCATTTAAAAACAATGCAAACAACTCGGTTATATTCTTTTTAACTAGCCTAAAATCTTGAAAATCCAAATAAATCTAAAACTCACAGAAAGATCCCTCTCTGAAATTGGTAGGGCTAGCTTCGAGTTTCAAAGTTGTTGGTTAAGGTTACCTATGATAAATTTCTTCTTACCTCACAACAACCTCTGAGAATTTACAGAGTGATAACATAAATGGAGACCATATTGGGGAAGAACTGAACAAACTTTCCACCCCTTGTTTTCTTTTCCCTAGAACAAAGATGAATTTATTTATGGAAGGAATGCAAACCCTAAATTTTATCTAGAAATAATGTTCATAGGTTGTTAAAGTTTGTATATAAGCAGTTAAAATATCCAAAGGAAGAATAAAATCAATAATTCTGGCTCCCAAAAGGATTTCTACCAAATATCATCCTGACCCAGAACCTGCAATAGTAATAGATAACCACGGAAGACTATTCAGGAAGAAACATACTACATAAATTTCAAGGAGTAACAACCAACTTCCAAGGTCTTTTTCCATCCCAAAAAAGTTGGTTGCTCTTCTAGACCTTGAAACTGAAATACCCTTTTGAACAAGTCTTTTCAGGACAAAATCCGACAGTTTTGTCAGTAAAACGGTCTTAGACCAAACCGTTTTTCAACCCAGGACCCCTGAGATACTTTCTCCTAGAGATGAAGTTGATCAACNCCACTGCAACACCTCATCCAACCAGAGTTTTTCACCTACTAACATGTGTTCAGTGTGCAGGTACCGGTGGAAATCAATGGTGCCTAAAAGCAAAAAGTCAAATGTGTAGGAAAATCCTTTTCTGCCACCTTTGGTCGATCTCGACCATATCCTGTTAGTAGACAAAGACTATCTGATCTCAGAAACTAGGTCTAAATTTGACTTTGCTGAGCTATAGTCATGGTTTAGAGACACCTTCATCGATCAGAGTGATGAAATTGTCTTGTGGCAATCAAATCTTCCTCTGTATCTCTTTACCCAAGTCTATCACTTTCTTGAATTCGCCCTCAAGTGCCAAGCACACTACTTCCCTGATCAGAGAGCCATAGTATCTTCATCTGGAAAAACCCTTTTCCTTATTTCACCCGACGCCATTGATCAGATGATGCAAGTACCCAAATCCGAACCCCATTCTCCCCTCACATTTGAAATTCTGACAGAATTGTATTAGAACTTGATGTTTCCTCAAAGAGCACAAATCTTGGAGCTGTTCCTTCCACAAGATGCCCAATTCCCTAAGAAGAATCCTCCCTATCACTCACCCATATTTTCTGAAAAGGGAAACCAGATTATCTCCACACTGTGTTTCTTGCTCAGTTACTTCTCAGATGAATGGGTGGATGAACCTATCTTAGGTTTCCTGTCCATCTTTTCTCCTAAAGAGAAATTCACCACCCATTTTGACTACAACAGTTTCTTGGCCGAGAACCTGCATGACCAGCTGACAAATTTCCCTATAGAAGACACGTTCCTGTATTCTTCAATACTGGCCTACATGTTCATGTTCTAACAAGCAGGCAAATTTTCCTTTCACATGCAGAAGATGGACAAGGAAGGAAAACCTCAAGCAGTCACTTTATCGATGTCGCTACTCAGGAGAAGCTCCATTGAGTTCACTTTTAAACAATTCATTGAGTTGTTTTATCACCCAGTTGTAGGTATGCTTAGTAGAATACCTGAGCCGAGGATAAATGAGGAGATCCAAATATTTCTACATCTTTCGGATCTCGCAAAGACCAGGGACTGGTTTCTATACCAGAATCACATAGAAATCAAAGCGTATGGGTGTGAACTAGCTCCATACAAGTTTCCCAAGTATGTGCATGTTTGAATATTCGCACTGGAGTATATTTGTCAGATGATAAACTTAGATGACATCCATTTTGTGTCTTTGAAGAAAAAAAAACAGATGAGGATCAAAGGAAAAATAGGATTGTTTATCTGCAACAGTCGAGCTACTGGGTAAGAGGCAGATAAATTATTGAAGGAAATGAAATTCAACACTAGTTTTATTTGGCATTATGACCCCAGTGGGATCATTGGAGAGATGAGATCCAATAACAAGCGTTCACTCTATGCCCACACCCTCAAACCAGAAATTGAAAATTATATGAACCAAACAGAATGGGAAGCAAACACTTTGGTAGATACAGAACCACAAGAATCTCCTTTAGTCTCTTTTTCACTGACTACCACTCCAAAAGTACCCAAGGAAAAAAGGTCAAGAGAGGATGATTCGCCTTCAATCACTGAGGTATCAACACAAGATTTTTAGGTATACAAGAAGAAACCCAAAACCACTCATGCTACTCACATGTCTGGTGAGGAAGAGCCCTACTCTGTCACAATGATTGAAATAAGACATTAGATGGTGTCAACTTCTTCTTCAAATAAGAAGACAGAGGTAGTTGTGACCACCCAAACTCCACAAGGATCTGTACCTATAAGCATTTTTGAACAATATGAAATGATTAAAAAGAACTAGATGCTGACCAACAACACCTACTCTCAGTTTTGGAAGAAAACTTCCACAACAAAACATAGACTATTGTCTGCCTTCGACACAGAGAAAGGAAGAATGCATCTGGTATTTCTGCAAGCACAGGTGCCTCAACCCAAAGAGATCACTGACTATAAGAGATCAACTATTGTTTTTGACACCAAACAGATCCATCCAGCTGACCAGATGGATTTACACAGACAGAATGGAGAAATGGTCTTCTCCACATTAGCACATGCTTCCTCTACTGCAGCTAAGTTACAGGTATCTTTAAGCAATTTTCAAACCCAATTGAAGTTGGAAAAGATATCCTCTTTTGCAAAAGACAACAGAGTAAAATCCTTAGAGGAGTTGGTGCTCAAGATTGGGTATGATCCCTCGAATGTAAAATTAGTAGAGGAAATGTTGAAGAAAAAGAATGCTGACATTGCATCTTTGGGAAAACAACTAAAATTTCCACCAACAAAGGATTCACAAGCTAAAGAAGTAGCCGAGGTAGAAAACGAGAAAGAAGAATTGCTTAAACTTATCATGCAGCAGAACGCATAACTCAGGGAAATGGAGGTAGAGTTGGAAGGGTTATTGAAAGAGAAGGAACAATCAACCCCGATGGAAGTCATTACATTGAGTGCAGTTCCCATCATAGAATTCAGTATAGCAGTTGTGCCAACAACCACTACAACAAAAATTCCATCAATAGCTTCATTGACAACATTGGAAAAAACTGTGGAGCTAGCAAAGTGTTACACATCAAAACTACTCACTTCGCTAGTGTCACAAGTGTCATCATTACAAGTGTCGCAAGTGTCACATTTTTCTCACAAGTGTTACAAGTGTCAAGCAAAGCATACTGCCATGATGCCTATGTCATACTTATAATGACATCAAAAAGACACTTGAAACACCTCAAACACTTGATTTGGAAGAAGTGGAATGGTTAACTAGAGTTATGTACCTCTTGCCATCTGAAAGAACCATTGAGTCTGGGTTTTTAGAGGAGAGTGCTCCCCTATACCTCTCTCAGGAGTGTTGGTGCTCCTCTATAGAGTGTTAGGGAGTGTTATAACACTTAACAACCCTTCTGGAGGAGCGCTACTTCTTTTGGGAGTGCTAGCACCCCCTATACATGGCCATGGAGCGCTATAACGCTCTGACATCCCTTTTGACAGAGCACTATCTATTCTGGGCAGCAATTGGTTTGTTGAGGAGAATGAGGGAAATATATTTTCAGTCTTGGAAGGAAGTTGGATTCGAACCCCTAGTCCAGCCATGATCTTAGGTAAGATCCCTAACTCAAGGAGGAGAATCCTCAACTTACCCTAAAGATATCTCAAGTGGTTGGGCCTCTCTAAACCTATATAAGTAGGCTCTCTCATGGTGAAAAGGGGGAAGAATTGGAAGCATGAAACCTATGATCTCATAGGAAACACACAGTGAAGTGGAGGAGAGTAATTAGTGAAGTTGTTGTCATTCTGATCATGGATCTTTTGAGCAAGGGTTAGACAAAGAGGATTTGACGAAGCTGCTGCATTCGCATCTACGGTTGTAAGTTTATTTCGTTATTGTTCTCATCAATATAACACGCTTGGCATGTTTCTTTCTAGTTTGTGCTTAATCTCACATGAAATTGTCTCTAATAGATAGGTCTATTTCAAGCTAATATCAGTAGAGTAGGAAGTGGTTGTACTTTTGTTTGTCTACAGGGATTATCGAGGAGCAAAATATTGGAGCTCAACTCGGATCGTGCAGGGAAAAACACCGGTAAAAGGTACTTCTTTTCTCCTTCCTCCTCATACATTAGTTTATATGGATCTAAAAGGAAGTCAGTGTCCATGATAAGCATCTTCTGTCTTAAGAGTTAAGAGTCTAGCTCTCAAGAGGAGATCTACCTGTCCGCAGGGAGATTTTCCTTCAACACAAAGTCCATGGAGGAAATGACTCTGCAGGGAACAAAGATCAATAGGCTGAAAATGGATATTGAAATTCTACAAGAGCTCAAGTCTTTTTTCCAAACAAGATACAATGTTGAGAGACAAGTATCAAAGAAGCTCAAGCAGGAATTACAACAACTTTAGAAACAAACAGTGGTAGGAAAGACATTAGCAGAGGCTAAGGAAAATATATGGATAGATATCTCGAAATCCATAAATGAAATTTGGCCCATGGTGCAAATCATGTTCGAGCAACATGATCTAGTGTTAAAGAGTAGACAGGCCATTGACAGGATAAGAATAGAACTGGGCGAGATTCCCTCGACAACCAATGAGATCATTAAGTTTCTGAACTCAAAAACCAAAGAAGAGCTGGAAGAACTGAAATTCGAAGACAGAACATAAACTATTCTCGAAGTAAAAAGAGTGTTGACTAAAAAGGGATTAATGTTGTAGTTGGAGGAAAAGGCTCAAAACATTGACAATGGAGTTCAGAGATTTTTTATCAAGATTGAAGCCTTACAAAAAAGGGGTCTTCCTGATCTATGTGTCCTACATGATAAATTAATGACTTTGTCCGATTACAAGCAAAAGATCGCCACCATGGACAAAGACAGTTCCAATTTTTCAGGGATATAGGGTAGCATCACAGGCAAAGCGTTCTTGGAGACTCTACAACATGACCTCAACATACAACACGAAATCAAATACATCTTCCTCATCAAGCCGAATTTTTCTAAATACATCGAGATGGACGAAGTCTACTGCTGGCTATTGAAAGTTGCCATCCCAAGCACACAAATATGGGATGAGTTGTGCGAATTTATTGAGTAAAGGTAAAGCCTCGTCCAGCTCAGTGTCCAACATAGTTAAAGTCATCCGAATGACTCACCAACGGTCTTCCCCAAAATCAACATGAGAGATTCGAAACATCATCATCAGTTACTACATTTATGCATTTTGTTTGCTAGTTAGTTAGAATCAGACTCCATCACATCCTGATCATTAATGATAGGGTCATTGTAAACTTTTATTATAAATATTTCCAACTTAGAAGTATTGAGGGTTGTTGATCTTCACGCCCAAGCAAGATCTAGTCGCTATAATTTTTATCAAGAGGTTATTCCAGTAATACAAAGATAAGTTTCACAAGATTCCTACATGTTAATTGTTGGTGAAGTTTCCTCTATTTGCGTAAATTTTTTTCCCTTCTCAGTTATCATATTGTATTTCTAAATCTAAATCTTTAAAAGAAGTTAAAGTTGTAGAATTTTCCATTGTGTACTCTATTCTTAATCTTTTATAGATTTAAATGTTTTTCTGTTGATGTTATAACAAAGAAATTCTTAAATGATTTTTTGTTTTAACTGATATCTCACCTTTTTTCAGCAATACACCATTTTATTCCTAAAGAATCTAGCATTAGCACTATCTCGCCCTTTAAAACGAATCTTATAAAAGCTACCTTTAACCTCTATCTTTTTAAAACATACCCCATAGCCCAATGGAAGCGTAAGTGATGTTCAACCATTTCATTTAAAAACAATGCAAACAACTCGGTTATATTCTTTCTAACTAGCCTAAAATCTTGAAAATCCAAACAAATCTAAAACTCACAGAGAGATCCCTCTCTAAAATTGGTAGGGCTAGCTTCTAGTTTTGAAGCGGTTGGTTAAGGTTACCTCTGATAAATTTCTTCTTACCTCGCAACAACCTTTGGGAATTTACAGAGTGATAATAGATACCAAAATGGATATCAATTGAGAATTGGAGATTAGGTTACAATAATAATGTGGATTAGTTTCACGAGGTTGTAGATCAGAGTTTATTTCCACCAAGACGAGATCAAAGAAAATTCATTAAAGGGCTTTATTATCGGCTAAAAAAACGCAACAATTCTGAGCAGTGGATTTTGGGCTTAAGTTGTGAGCAAATGGTAAGGAATTTGAAAACATTGTTAAAAACCCACTTTAGGAATGGGGTGATTTAGCCTAAAATCGGATGGTTTTCAAAGTTTCATAGTTGTTTAGGAGAAAATTTGGTTTGATCAGAACAAAATTTTCTAGAAACACAACAATTATGAGCAGTGGATTTCGGGCTTAAGTTGTGAGCAAATGGTAAGGAATTTGAAAAAACTGTTAAAAACCCACTTCATGAATGGGGAGATTTAGCTTAGTTTCAAACGATTTTAAAAATTTCGTAGCGATTTAGGAGAAAATTTGGTCTGATCAGAACAAAATTTTCTAGAAATAATTATTTCCATATTAATGGACAAGTGGAAGAGTATTTCACAGATTCGGTCAATTTCCAAATTTCCAAGGCACTTGGTAGTGGTGGATGGATTTCAAGAGACCAGTGACAGATTTAAAGGAAAGTTGTTCTAATTTCTTGTAGTTTCTTCGAAGATCTCATTTATTTTTATTTCATTAACTAGTTCCAGTTGTTGAAGACTTTTGTTATGCAACTCCTACAATCTAGTTATCAACAGTGACTCCAGTTACAATGATAGAATATTTTACTTTAGTTAGAGATAATACATCCAGTTGTAAAAAGTGTATTTTTAATAAACAACAATGTTTTAATTAGGTCGAAGTTATGGGCCCCAAAAAGGGGAGTTATCCCCACAAACTAACACTTAAACTCTACTTCACTCAGTTTAAAGAAGTGTTCATGAATTGTAATTAGAACTGAATAGTGAAGTTGATATCTATAGGTCTGAATGTAATGCAGAGTTTAACTATAGAACTTAGATCTCATATAGGTATTTGAATCCTCTTGATGGATAAATAGATGAGCATGTGAATGTAAAGGGGGTTCATCTTTTTTGGGTATCAAGCATCGAGATTTTGACTGAGATTTGAAGTGTAAAACTGCTAAGTTTCCCACCTGGTGAATATAATTTCTAGTGATAGACTATTTCTTCTCAAATCTTGTTTGTCTTATTATCTTATTTGAATGCATGTGAAATGTATGTGAAGCATTGTTTCTTCTCTTTTCAGCTATTGTTTCAGTGAATTATTTACTATCATACAACCTAATTTCAGTTGTTGTCTTAGTAAATTATTTATTGCCATACAACTTGTTTCGAGAATTTGAGTCCAGGTACATGTTTTGTGTCTGAAATATTATTTCAAGTTTGGAAGTTCATACATCGAGTGACAAATTGTATACTTGTTGGTATCTCCTTTGTTTTATTTTTATATCTTTATCTACTTACTAGAATGTATGTCACCGACTAAGGAAAACCTTGTATTTGATGTTGTTGAATAGTCCAACTAGATTCCCATACTTGAAATCTCATTCATCAACTGACCATCAAACAAATCAATCAAAAATATAAAAAACCAATTATTCCAACAAATAAGGTGTCCTAGCTCTACCCTTAGCAGTCAGGTGTAGACCTTAGGACCAACATCTTCTAGTGTCATTTATGGAGAATGGAGTAACAAAGCAATATTTCCTTGGAAGAATGACAACGATCAAATCTAGTTTTTTATGGTGAACAAAAGTCAGACACATTCATACTGCAGATCATTCACCTGGTGACTCCGTGGTTAAAGAATCCAGTGGAAACTCCACAGTATCAAGATGTCAGACACTCAAATGGTTGTTATTTTGGCTCAAAGGTTTTCTCCATTTTTCTCCATTTAATTTCTATGTTGTTCTTGGTTTTACGAATGTTGTTCCTACTGTAGATGAGTGGGGAGATTGCTTGCCCAAATTTAGAGAAGATAGAGATGATAATCCCATAGATCATTTTCTTGAATTTCATGAATTCATGCACTAGTTGGGCATACATCGTGATGTTGTCTTAATGTAAATGTTCATGTACTCATTAGAGGGAGAGGCACAAGAATGGTTTTGATCCTTACCTCCTTCAAGTATATCTTCTTTAAAATATTTTCATGAGGCCTTTCATAACCATTTCAAGAAATATTTTTCTAATGAGTGCCTTTTTTAGCATTGTTGTGAGGAATTTGAGCTCCATATTCAACGTTCAATTATCATGGATGACGAAAAAATTTTTGTTGAAAGAAACAGTTATGTCGAAAAGGTGGAGGGAGATTTGATTGATAATTTTACAAGTGGAGTTTATGACAACCATATGGTAGACACATTTTCTTTTACATCAGATGTTTCTAATATTTTGTGCATAGACCAAGTTGTTTCTCAAAGCTCCAATGAAGATCCAGTTATTTTTGATGAGTATGAGGAAGATTCAGACAAACATATTTCTACATCAACACATATAGGATCTCCTATAAATGGACCTATGTATGAAAACTATGCATCTTATTCATTCGAAGACGGTGAGGGAGATGAAGAGACGGTCCAATTGGATGCAGATTTCATTGTACATGATGTCCCTACTTTTGAAGCTGATGAAAGAAATTTGCTTCCTTCCCATTTTGATGATTGTTGTGCTTATGCCAAATCTGATAAAGAATATTTTTCACTAGAAATATGTCAACATATTCCAGAGACTTTTGTTTCCTTTGATTGTTATGAAACATATGATGTTCATGAATTATTTCAAGGAGGTCAAGAGGATTTTGGTCTCACAAATGAAGCATAATTTATAGATCAACCATTTGGTCCATTATATTAGTGGGAGATTTGTCATATTCTTCAATATCCAATGGCCATCTGCATGGAGTCAAAATGCAACCAAGAATATTCTATCTTTAATGTTTTGGGGACAAAATTGTTGAATAGTCAGTATTGGCCTCAATGTTTTGATAAGTTGCTATTATTTGAAATTTTGTTTATCCTGATCAAAGGCATGAAAAGAGCCCATCTTATAAGGCAGTTGTTGGCATGGTTGCACTGGAAATTCCATATTACATGATCAGTTTGACTTTTGTTGGTTAGGAGTAGGTAGTTTGTTGAATAATCTCACCATTTCAAGCATGTAATTGTCAGTTTTCAATCATTAATAAAGACCCCATATCCCAATAAAGGCACTGGGGTATAGTTTCATATTTTGTTTTCAGTTGAAATAAGACAAATGTTAGGGATGGTACATGGAATAAAGTGGCAGAGTGGCATAAATGAAGAATTAAGGCACATCGGTATTTTGTTCTTAGCACCTCACAGGGAAGTGCTACCCCTAGTTGGAGCCGATGTTAGTTCCTAGGCTTGCATCTCTTCCTCCTACTCCTCAAACCAACCCATTCATCCATCAATTTAGCACTTAGTTACTCTTTATTTTTCATTGTGTGTTAGGTCATGTTGCTTTATGTCATCTCCTCCTTGCTTAACATTATGTGTTTTTATTTTTATAAGGTTGATGTCACCTCCTAATTTGAGTTTGAACAAGACTTATAACCATGGATTATATAATTGTTGGATCACCAAAGAGTTTAACTAAGCCTACAACTACAAAAAGTGTTGATTGCAAGAATGCCAACATTCTTGCAATCAACAAGCAGACTCTATTTTATAGGTTTTTATATTTTAAAAATATTTCAAAGTTTGAATAAATCCCCTATAACACCAAATTCATGCTTATTTTCTCCTACAAACCTTGAAACCTTTCTCATTGGCTATTTGATCATTTTTCATTCCAGGCGTGGAGAGAAACTTAAGTAGTGCATTCTTAGCAACCACTACCAACAACAAACAACCAAGACCTAATGATACCACAAAGGGATATCAACAAAGCATTGGAGATTAGGTTACAATAATAATGTGGATTAGTTCCACGAGGTTGCAAATCAAAGTTTATTTCCACCAAAAAGATATCAAACCAAATTCATTAAAGGGCTTTATTACCAGCTAAAAAAGCGCAACAATTCTGAGTAGTGGATTTTGGGATTATGTTGTGAGAAAATGGTAAGGAATTTGAAAACATTGTTAAAAGACCACTTCAATAATGGGGTGATTTATCCAAAGTGTGAACGATTTTCAAAATTCTACAACAGTTTAGGAGAAAATTTGGTCTGATCAGAACGAAATTTTCCAGAAACACAACTATTATGAGTAGTGGATTTTGGGCTTAAGTTGTGAGAAAATGGTAAGGAATTTGAAAAAATCGTTTTAAACCCACTTCATGAATGGGGTGCTTTAACCTAATCATGGAAGGTTTTCAAAATTTCATAGCGGTTTAGGAGAAAATTTGGTCTGATCAGAATGCAATTTTCCATAAATTAATTATTTCCAGATTAATGGACAAGTGGCAGAGTATTCTACAGCTTTGGTCAATTTCCAAATTTCCAGGGCACCTGGGAGCAGTAGATGGCAGTCAAGAGACCAGTGAAAGATTTCAAGGAAATTTGTTCCAATTTATTTCAGTGTATTTGAAGATATCATTTATTTTTAGTTCATTAACTAGTTCCAGTTGTTGAAGACTTTGTTATGCAACTCCTACACTCTAGTTATGAGCATTGATTCCAATTACAGTGATAGAATATTTTGTTTTAGTTAGATATATTACAACTACTTTTAATAAGGGTATTTTTAATAAAAATAATGTTCTAATTTGGTTGAAGTTACGGGCCCAGAAAATGGGAGTTATCCCCACAAACTGGCACTTAAACTCTACTTCACTCAAGTTAAAGAAGTGTTCATGAATTGTAATCAAAATTGAATAGTGAAGTTGATATCTATAGGTCTAAATGTAATGCAGAGTTTAACTCTAGAACTTAGATCTGAGATAGGTATTCAAATCCTCTTGATGGATAAATAGATGAACATGTGAATGTAAAGGGGCTTCAGATTTTTTGGGTTTCAAGCATCAAGATTTTGATTGAACTTTGAAGTGTAAAACTGCTAAGTTTCCCACCTGGTGAATATAATTTCTGGTGATAGACTATTTCTTCTCAAATATTGTTTGTCTTATTATCTTATTTGAATGCATGTGAAATGTATACGAAGCATTGTTTCTTCTCTTTTCAACTATTGTCTCAGTGAATTATTTATTGTCATATAACCTGATTTCAACTATTGTCTTAGTAAATTGTTTACTACCATACAACCTTTTTGGATAATTTGCATTCAAGTACATGTTTTAGATTTGAAATATTATTTCAAGTCTGAAAGTTCATAAAACAAGTGACAAATTGTATACTTGTTAGTATTTCCTCTGTTTTGTTTTTATATCTTTATCTTCTTACCAGAATGCATGCAACCTCTTAGCGCTGAGAGTCACCCTCAGACTGCAAGAGGGTAAGCCCAATACCCATCATAATTTTTTGGTGGATGTTGGTTTTATGAGTGGAGGTCAAATGAACAAAACCCAGTACAAGAATGATTTTAATCATATAAACTGGACAAGCAATGTACAGGGAAGTGAGGTCCTCATTAACTTTAGTCAGTAATTTGAGTTTAAGTGTGAGCAGAAGGAAGACTTAGTGAGAGAGGTGAACAAGACTGCTATGGGCATCCATGTTTCAAGCAACTTGGTGAAGAAAAACTCAGGCTCAAGAGCACTCTTGAACTCAAGTTTCATACATTGAAATATGTCACAACAACATAATAATCAAACCTACATTATCATGCAACTACAACAACTCGACTAGATCCTCCATGCCCGAGCCTTTCAACATAAGGGGAAATAAGGTAACAAGGAAGCTGACTAAAAATGGTCACAACACTATTGTAATAAAAACTACATTACAATAGAACCACAACCCTATATTGGATCCTCCATTCACAAGTGTTTCAACATAGTTTAAACAAAGATATGAAATAAGATGACTTCTATTAATGCGAAAGTCTCAAATTTGATACATAACCAGAGAACAATTTTGACATCAAAATTACATAGTATGGAGCTCAACTCAACCAGTTGATGACCTTAACAAAAT
>JZKD02S1674694.1:0-14531 GCA_000966675.3 Picea glauca
CTACATCTCCTGGTCCAGCTTCCAATGGATCATTATTATTAATTTCTCAAAAAGTTCTCAAAAACATGTCTTACAATGCTCAAACTGACAAACCGACTTCTCCAATGGCTTCCCAACGTCCCAAAACCCCTGTCTGGGCTCTTTCGGCACCTCAATCGGTCGAAAAATGAAGAAGTTAGCCCTCCTGGAAGTCTCCCTCTTCAAGCTTGTTGTCTCTGGTTCTACAATTCACACTGCCCCCTTGTGAACCTGGCTCACATGCTCTTTTAAGCGTAAAAACCTAGCACCGCGTGCAACCGTGCCAACGGTGCAAAGTATAAGACGGTTAAGGCGCCTCCAGCCCCTAACCGCCTTGGCACCTGGGCATATGGCCATGTGACCTCGCGCTAGGCAAAAAGGTGGTTAGACCGTTTGAAACCGTGCAACTTATGTTTGGTTCCCACGCCAACATTTGAAACATGTTTACATAGCCACCGGTCGTGGTTTCAAACCCCGTGCCAACACGCATAATATATATATGAAATACATTGCAATGCAATGCATTGCAATACAATGTAACATAATGAAATGCGCGCGTGCGCCAAACATTCGGGCTAATGCATATATGTTGGGTCATATGCGATGTAATATGTCCACGGTTCAGGGCTATGCCCCGGCCCGACCCCCCTTTCCTGTTGGCATAACTTTCAAACTTAAATATATGTTTTGTGGTATATTTAACAAGGCACAAATGGCGATACTTTGGTTAGCGAAGAGTTATGAAGTCTCTAGTGTTGGGGGAGGTCCGGGGGTCGAACCCTGTGGACTCCCCATACAATTTTATTCAACCATATAAACAATAATGAGGGGACACACGGCGCCTAGGGATTGGGCCATGTGTCCTCATATTACTCGCCACCAATCGGACACGTGTCACCATCCAATACGCCAGAAACCAACCAATAAATAACTGCCACATCATCACCGTACAGCCTGTACAGTCCTGCCACATCATCGTACGGACTGTACGGACAGGTATAATCAACATCCAAAAATTTTGCCTATTTGTCTTGGCGGACAGATCGCGATATCTCCTTCATATGGAATCCATTTGAGAAAGTAAATATACCACCGGAATCAGGAAGACAAGACGGACGCAATGACACTGTTTTCATCACATTCCGAGCACTTTGAAAATTGAGCAAAATTTGATCCCCTGATCACTATTGGTGCAAATGTTTCAGCATAATCAATACCTTATGTTTGTGAATACCCCTTTGCAACCAGTCTAGCCTTATACTTATCTATAATACCATCTAATTTAAACATGGGTTTGTATATCCATTTGCATCCAATGGGATTCTTATGTTTAGGCAATTCAGTCAATTCCCAAGTATTGTTTTTCATTATATATTCATATTCTTCCTCCATTGCATTTCGTCATTCATCATGTTCATTAGCTTCATCAAAATTCACGGGTTCTATAACACTTGAAATGATACTCATTAGGGCATAGTCTTTATACCTTTCAGGAAGTCGAATCTGTCTTGAAGATCTTCTCAACTGATTATCTTTCTCCCCACTTTGTGAAGATCTATCTTCACTGCTAGGTGAACTATGATTGCTTGAATTTTCCATATCATTGAGTCCTTCTTGTTGATGCAGTTGTTGTCACTGCAGGGATGGTTGTTGTCGCTGTGGGGATGGTTTTTGTTGTGTGGGATGTTGTTGTTGTTGTTGTTGCTGTTGTTTCTCTTCTTTAACTCCTTCATCAAGAAGTCTCTGCCATTCCTCATGACTGTTGTCGTCATGATTTCCTACTTCCTTCTCATGGAAAAGTACATCTCTACTTGCAAATACTTTGAAAGTAGCAAGATAAAACAATTTGTATGCTTTAAATTCATAATAGTACCCAATGAAAATACATTTAGTGGCTTTAGCATCCAATTTCCTCCTATTCTCCTTTGGAATATGTGCAAAAGCCTTACACCCAAATACTTTCAAATTATTAACTGCAGGTTTGGAACCATACAAGGCTTCGAAAGGAGTAAAATTATCAAGACACCTTGTTGGACTTCTATTCTTTAAATAAACTGTAGTATTTATGGCTTCATCCCAAAATGCATTTGAGAGATTCTTACCTTTCATCATACTGCGTGCACACTCTACCAGAGTTTTGTTTTTCCTTTCGGCGACTATGTTTTTTTGTGGAGTGTGAGGTACTGTAAACTGCTGTACTATTTCATTCTCTTTGCAATATTTGTTGAAGTCCCCTGATTTATACTCTCCCCCTTGATCTGAACGAAGGATTTTGATGGATTTTCCTGTCTGTTTTTCCACCATGGTTATGAATTCCTTAAAATACTCAAAAACATGACTTTTTCGTCTAAGGAAGTAAACCCATGTGAATCTCGTGCAATCATCAATAAATAACAGAAAGTAAAATGCACCTCCTAAAGAGCTAGTCTGCATAGGCCCACAAACATCAGTATGCACAAGATCTAACACATTCCTCTTTTTCTTATTAGTATTAGAGGGGAATTCATCTCTGTGCATCTTTCCTAATGCACATCCATCACAAACAACTTTCTCATTCTTTAACATGGGAATGTTGAATTTTTAGTTAAAATAAAGTACCAAGGCAAGTGTTTATCTTCCCTAGCCACCTAAAGGGAGAAATTGCCGAATGTGGGTCCTAGTCATTTAATTTGTGAGATGCAAATGAAAAGGTGACTTTATGATTAAAGTGAGGGTGAGTGAAGAGACACTGAATCTCAGCCACCCATCTGATATAATCTCAACTGTTAGATTAGAAAACCCCTCACCTTCCCTCATGAGGTCGACTTGGGCAAGAGGGCGCACCCATTCTTGGGTAAGTCGAAGCAGTCTTGTTGAGAGAGCAAGAAACTCTTGGTGAGATGCCAAGAGGCTCTTGGTGAGATGCCAAGAGAAAAGGAAAGTTGAAGCATTCTTGTTGAGAGAACAAGAGGAGTTCAAGCATTCTTGTTGAGAGAACAAGAGGAGTTCAAGCATTCTTGTTGAGAGAACAAGAAAGAGCTAGAGAGAGGTTGAGCTGAGAAAAGAGACAACATTTGTTGAAGGAGAGCATGCATCCCAAGGCAAAGAGAAGTATGGATTTCAGACAGCAAGGAAGAACAAGCCATACCGTATGGATTTGTGGAGGTCGTACAACATGTAATGTGCACAGAAATTGAGGAGGACAGCAACTACAATTTCTAAGAGTATTGGCATGCATTCCAAGGCTGCCATACAACATTTGTTGGCACAAAAATTGAGGTAACTGCTGTAATATATTTCTCAGTGTATTTCCATACAGTCTGTATAGTTTGGCACGAATCTTGGGGGCCGTATATCACGGTTTACAAGGAGCTGTTCATGTTGGGCTTTCCATACAGTCTTAGCAGAGTTTTGGCACGAATTTCAGGAGAGTCCGTACAACATTAATTGTTCGGGCAGTCATACAGTTGTATGGATTTCTGGTTCAGAAATCGAGGAGCAAAGCTACAGGAATGTCCAGATAAGTTTGTGTAAATATCTGAAGATGAATATGCTGTAAAATAATTTCTCAGAAGCTCATAAATAATACAAATCCCTCTCTCACTGGTTTTCCCCTTGTGCGTTTTTCCAGGGTCGAAGTTAGACTGAATATCTTTGTGTCTATATTTTCTGAGTTTTTCATATTGCTGATATTTTATTTCTGCGTTGAAAAGGATGTTCATAATCCTCATGTTTCAGTTCTGAAATTTATTTCTGTTAAGTTTTTTATATGTTGAAACACAGTGTTGAATCATATGCTAAAACACCGTTGTGAGTATATGCTGAAACACAGTGCTGAGTCATATGCTGAAACATCGTTGTGAGTATATGTTGAAACACAATGATGTAACATATGCTTAAACACAGTGTTGTAACATATGCTGAAACACAATGCTGAGTCATATGCTGAAACACCGCTCTGAGTATATGCTGAAACACAGTGCTGTAACATATGCTGAAACACAGTGCTGAGTCATATGCTGAAACACTGCTGTGAGTATATGCTGAAACAAAGGGCTGTAACATATGCTGAAAAAGTGTTGAAACTGAGTTTGGCATTTAAATTTGGCTGAAAAATCAGCGAGACTGAAACTGGGTTGGGGTTTTGAAAAATTAACAGGGAAGTCCTTCAACCATATTCTTTTTCTGTAATGACAATAAATCAGGATGATTGATGTGTCCATACCTTTGATGCGAAAGAATCTCTATTGGAATAGTGGCATAAGTCAGTGCATGATGTGCTTTGCTGGTGACATCAAGTTTGTATAAACCTCCTACTCTGACTCCTGTTGCAACAGTTCGGAAGTGGTCCAACAGATTCTTCACTATGCAATAATTCTTGAAGAATTCAACCTTCAAGTTCTGATCTGTAATGGTGGACACATAGATCAATTTTTTCTTTATTCCTAGAACATACACCACATTGCGAATGTGACGAATAGTACCATTCAACAATGTCACATGAATGTTTCCATATCCCTTGATCTGATGAGCGCAGTTATCTCCAAGATATATGCTGGCACCATTCTGAGTTTCTTTGAAATTAGCATACCAATTTTTATTACAAGTCATATGTACTGATGCTCCAGAATCCACAAACCAGGCATCAAAATCATTCGTTTCAGCAGATAAAGCAGCGTTAGACACAAACAGCCTAAGATCTTGTGAGTCAAAATTCAAGGGTTCATCAATATCATCACTAGCAATAAATAGTTTGCGATCTTGATTTGAAGATTTTTCTGCATAATGACTTGAATGTGTTCTAGGTTTATTCCTAGCCTCATCACTTTTCTTCTTATGACAGTCTTTAACCATGTGTCAAGGTCAACCACAATAAAAACAACTCTTTGACTCATTCCTATCAGATTGCATACCTTGATTTGGTGATTGTCTTCTCTGCGATGAACTGCCTCTCTGCCATGAACCGCCTCTCTTCCATGAATTGCCTCCTCTGCCTCTTACTCCTGATCTTCCTCTCGCATATTTATTATTTGACCACAGTGCCAAATATTTACTCCGAGGCCTCAGATTCCCGCACCTCTCTTCCTCTTGCAACAAAATACCTGACAGTTCTTCAAACATAGGAGGTTTCTCCCTTGCTGCAAGACCTGTTATGAACATATGATAGTCTTATAGCATACCATTTAAAGTAATAGTCACTAGATCAGTATTGGAAACAGTTTCCCCTATATTTACTAGCTTGTCTTTCACCTCTTTAATGCGACCCAAAAATGAACTAACAGATTCATTTCCATCCATCCTAATGCCTAGCAATTTAGTTTTCAGGAACAAAATGCGATTTGTGTTGCTAGTTTCATCCAATGCTTTAAGAGCTATCCATGTTGCAACAAAAGTTGTAGCATCTCTAATATGTGGAATTATGCTATCTTTAACTGACATGCGCAACAATACCTTTGCCTTGTTTTCGTGCTTCTCCCAGTCTTGGATCTGTGTTGTTGTCGCACTTGCAGCCGCATCAGGTTTCAGTTTAGTTCCCTTCGCAATGTTCTAGACACCATAGCCCTCCATGAGCATCTGCATCTTGAATTTCCAGTTAATGAAGTTTGAGCCATCTAACTTGTTGGCTTCGTTGAGGTAGGTCTCTTCCAGCGGATTCGCCATCGCTGCAATTTAGTCTCTGCAAGAAAATCACCAAGGATATGCAACTTTTTGTCGCTCTGCCTTCGGATACCACCGATCCGACTCAATCTATCGTTGTTCTCAGCTTATATCATGCATGCATGTCAATATCCAAAATATCCACTTTTTTTTTTTTAACTTATAACTCCCTCTTCACCTCTTTATAAAATATATCCACTATGAATAAAAATTCACTTTTAAAATAATAACCTCCAAAATAAACTTCACCTCTCTGATTTAATAAAAAAAATACCCACTTCAAAAATTTCCACTTTAATAAACTTCAATCCTCCACATACATTCACTTTTAATAAAAAAGTGAACAAACTTTATATACTTTATAACTTCATTCTCATTATTTAAATGCTCCAAATTTTTTTTTATAACTGCACTTTAACATATATCCACCATATGTAACAAATATCCACTTAACATAAAACTCACGCATTCACGCATGCACCAGAATTAAACTCCACTCATGCATCCACGCATTCAAACTCCACAAAGTTGTTATGAATTAAACTCGACAAAATAAACCACGCTCCAACCTCACACTGCATGCACCCAAACTCATGCACCAGCCTCACGATTTGCAAAAAGCTAATTAAACTCATGACTTACTTTCTCACGCAACAAAGTTTCTCGCACCTTACGCTTCAGTTGCCTGTGAGAATTCCGCACCTCACATGTATTCTGACTGCGAGATGTTCGCACCTCTTGAGCACTCCGCCTGCGGGAATCTGTCCTTTTTTTTATGCGCGTAAGGATGAGTAGTATTCCCCCGCACCCTACTAGAGGAGGGACCTGTGAACTTCAAGAATTTTCGCACTTCTCCTCGTGGCTCTGATACCAAGTTAAAATATACGAGCAAAACACCACGGTGAGGCTACGCTCACTTCTCTTATTATTCAATGAAGACGGATTACATCTTTATATAGGAAAAGACTCTCCCGAGTCAGTTACATGCAAAATAAAGACGACTGGACTCTTAACTAGGAATTGACTCTTCTAACTGGCGCTTACAACTTGCGCTTATTACTGACACTTACAACTAGTGCTTTCTCCATTATTTATAAGTATAATGATGTAATTAGTTTTCATTGAATAATATATAAGTCATTGTAGTTTCACCTGTATATGTTTGTTTCTCATATTTTAAGTTGGTATCAGAATCATGAAAGTGAGGTGCAAAAATTCATAAAAGTCCGTAGGTCCCTCCTCTTGAAGAATGGGGTGACATACTACTGAAATTACAGTGTAGAAGGCTTTCAAGATTTTCGCATGTGAGCTGCGGACTCCACGTGCTTAAGGCTTTCAATATTTTCACATGTGAGCTGCGGACTCCACGTACTCTAAGCGTACTCTAAGGTAGCATGAGGTGGGGAAACCCCAAATCGTGAGTTTTTTTTCCATGAAGCTAAGTTTTTCATTTTTTACCGCTAATATTTGTTGCATGCATGAGAAAATCGTGAAGAGTTAGTGTGGTACGGTTTTCGTGTTGGATAAATCAAGTTTGCATGCATGAGTGAGCAAGTTTGCATGAGTGGAGTTTGAATGAAGGCAAATCTTGAATTATTTTAGAAAGGAGTTATTCTTATGCATATCCATATGAGGAAGGATCATCATGTGAGGTGGAGTTATTATTTAAAAGTGAATTTTTTTTTTAAGTTATTAAAAGTGGATTTTTATTTAAAGTGGGTTTTATTTTGAAATTTATTAAAAGTGAATTTTTATTTAAAGTAGATATTTTTGAAGTATAAACTTTAAAAAGTGGATATTAAAGTTTATTCAAGAGAATATTATTTGTGAGATTTTGTGTCTGAACATTTGTTTTATACAAACAAAAGTTTGGTGATTTGGACATTTAAAAATATAGCACAGGAACCAAGAGAGAAAGGGTGTGTTGAGGTTATTTTCATTTTCTTTTTTTTTAAAAGCAAGTTGAGAGTCGAGATTGAGATAGGTATCCGAAGGAAGAGCGACATAAATTTGCATATCCTTGGTGATTCACTTCCAGAGTCTAAATTGCAGCGATGGTGAATCTGCTGGCAAAGACCTACCTCAATGAAGCCAACAAGTTAGATGGCTCGAATTTCATTAACTAAAAATTCAAAATGCAAATGCTGATGGAGGGCTATAGTGTCTGGAACATTGCAAAGGGAACTGAAGTGAAACCTGATGCAACTGAAGTTGTGACAACATCATAGATCCAACATTGGAAGAAATGTGAAAACAAGGCAAAGGTATTGTTGCGTATGTCTGTTAAAGATAACATAATTCCACATATTAGAGAAACTACAACTTCTACTGCAACGTGGACAATGCTTAAATCATTGTATGAAACTAGCAACACAAATCACATTTTTTTTCTGAAAACTAAATTGCTAGGCATTAAGATGGATGTAAATGAATCTGTTAGTTCATTTTTGGGTCGTATTAAAGAGGTGAAAGACAAGCTAGTAAATATAGGTGAAACTGTTTCCAACACTGATCTGGTCACTGTTATCATAAATGGTATGCTATAATATTATCATATGTTCATAACAAGTCTCGCAACAAGGGAGAAACCTCCTACGTTTGAAGAACTGACAGGTATTTTGCTGCAAGAGAAAGAGAGGCGCGGGAATTTGAAGCCTTACAATACAGATTTGGCACTGTGGTCAAATAAGAGATCCTCCAGAGGGAGATCATGAGAAAGAGGTAGAGGAGGTAGTTCATCGCAGAGAGGCAGTTCATGGAAGAATGGCAGTTCATCGGAGAGAAGACAATCTCCAAGGCCGAATCAAGGTATGCAATCTAATAGGACTGAATCAAAGAGTTGTTTTTATTATGGTCAACCTAGACATATTGTTAAATACTTCCATAAGAAGAAGAGTGACGAGGCTAGGAATAAACCTAGAACACATTCAGGTCATTATGCAAAAAAATCGTCAAATCATGATATCAGATTATTTATTGCCAGTGATGATATTGATGAACCCCCAAAATTTGATTCATGGGATCTTAGGCCATTTGTGTCTAACACTACTTTATGTGCTAAAATGGATGATTCTGATGCCTGGTTTGTGGATTCTAGAGCATCGGTACATATGACATGCAATAAGATGTGGTCTACTAATTTTAAAGAAACACATAATGGAGCCAACATATATCTTGGAGATGACCATGCTCATCAGATCAAGGGATATGGATAAATTCATCAAGGAATATGGAGACATTCCTGTAACATTGTCAAATGGTACAATTCGTCACATTCACAATGTTGTTTATGTGACAGGAATAAAGAAAAAAATGATCTCTGTGTCCACCATTATAGATCATGTCTTGAAGGTTGAGTTCTTCAATAATTATTGCATAGTGAAGGATCTGTTGGACCACTTCAAAACTATTGTAATGAGAGTCTGAGAAGGAGGCCTATACAAACTTGATATTACCAGCAAAGCACATCACACATTGACTTCTACAACTATGCCAACATAGATTCTTTGGCATCAAAGGTATGGATACATCAATCATGTTGATTTATTGTTATTACAGAAAAAAAAATATGGTTGAAGGACTTCCCATGTTAAAGAATGAGAATGTTGTGTGTGATGGATGTGCATTAGGAAAGATGCACAAAGATAAATTCCCCTCTAATCCTAATAAGAAAAAAGAGAGATGTGTTAGATCCTGTGCATATTGATGCTTGTGGGCCTATGCAGACTAGGTCTTTGGGAGGTGCATTTTACTTTTTGTTATTTATTGATGATTGTACGAGATACACATGGGTTTACTTCCTTAGACAAAAAAATTCAAAACCATGGTGGAAAAGAAAACAAGAAAATCCATCAAAATCCTTCGTTAAGATCAAGGGGGAGAGTATAAATTAGGGGACTTAAACAAATATTGCAAAGATAATGTAATAGTACAATAGTTTACAATACCTCACACACCACAGCAGAACGAAGTCACTGAAAGGAAAAATAGAACTCTGGTAGAGTGTGCACGCATTATGATGAAAGGTAAGAATATCTCAAATGCATTTTGGGCTGAAGCCATAAATACTGCAGTTTATTTAAAGAATAGAAGTCCAACAAGGTGTCTTGATAATGTTACTCCTTTTGAATCCTTGTATGGTTCCAAACCTGTAGTTCATAATTTGAAAGTATTTGGGTGTAAGGTTTTTTCTCATATTCCAAAGGATAATAGGAAGAAATTGGATGCTAAAGCCATTAAATGTATTTTCATTGGGTATTGTTCTGAATTCAAAGCATACAAACTTTTTTATCCTGCTACTCACAAAGTATTTGCAAGTAGAGATGTACTTTTCCATGAGAAGGAAGCAGGAAATCATGACAACAACAGTCATGAGGAATGGCATAGACTTTTTTATGAAGGAGTTAAAGAAGAGAAACAATAGCATCCACCATAGCAGCAACCACAACCGCAGCGACAGAAGCAACAACAACAAGAAGGACTCAGTGATATGGACAATTAAAGCAGTCACAATTCAACTAGAGGAGAAGAAATTTTTTCACAAAGTGGGGAGGAAGATAATCAGTTGAGAAGATCTTCACGACAGGTTCGACTCCCTGAGGGGTATAAAGGCTATGACCTAATGAGTAGCATTTTGAATGTCATAGAACCCATGAGTTTTGATGAAGCCAGTGAACATGATGAATGGAAAAATGCAATGGAAGAAGAATATGAATCTATAAGGAAAAATAATACTTGGGAATTGACTGAATTGCCCAAACATAAAAATCTCATTGGATGCAAATGGATATACAAACCGAAATTTAAATCAGATGGTAGTATAGACAAATATAAGTCTAGACTAATTGCAAAGGGGTATTCACAAACAAAAGGTATTGATTATGTTGAAACATTTGCACTGGTATCTAAATTGAATACTATCAGAATGTTAATTGCTTTAGCTACAAAGTATCATTGGAAGCTACATGAGTTAGATGTTAAATCTGCATTTTTGAATGGTGAGTTAAAGGAATAGGTTTACCTTACTCAACCTGAAGAGTTTGTGGAAAAAGGGCAAGAACACTTAGTGTGTAAGTTAAAGAAAGCATTGTATGGACTAAAACATGCACCTAGGTCATGGTATGAGAAGATAGACTTTTGCTTTCTTCAACAGGGTTTTATGAGGAGAAAAAGTGATCAAAATATGTATACCAAATTTGATGAGCAGGGGTATATAGTATTGATTTCCTTATATGTTGATGATTTGATAATTATAGGAAATGCAGAGTAATTAATTGATGAAATTGAGTAGTTGTCACAGGTATTTGAAACGAAAGATCTTAGCGAGTTACATTACTACCTAGGTCTTGAAGTTTGGAGAAATGTAGGCCAAACTTTTGTTCGTCAGAGTAAGTATATCAGATAAGTACTTAAGAGATTTAAAATGGATTAGTGTAAGTTTTCTACTGTTCCCATGTAACAAAATGTGAAACTTTCTTTTGATGATGGTTCTAAGGATGTGAATTTTACTATGTATAGACATATGGTGGGTAGTTTGAATTATCTCACCACAACCATACCTGATATTGCATACTCTGTGAATGTGTTAAGTCAATATATGGCGAAACCTCTAGAAATCCATTAGAATGAAATAAAGTCGGTACTCAGATATCTAAAAGGAACACTTGATTATGGTATTAAATATACTGATGCATCTGATGTTGAGTTGAGAGGTTACTCAGATTCTGATGGGGCTGGCAATCCGGATGATCAAAGATCAACGACTGGATATACATTATGCATTGGATCCGGGGTTGTTTCATGGAGCAGTAAAAAGAAACCTACTGTATCTTTGTCTTCTACTGAAGAAGAATATAAAGCCTTGTGTGCAACAACTTGTGAAGTTTTTTGGTTGAGAAGACTTCTTCAAGATGTTGGAAAAGAACTAAAAGAACCTACTATGATCAAATGTGATAATAAAAGTTCAATTAATATTCAGAAGAATCATATTTTTCATGCAAGGACAAAACATGTTGAAGCTCAGTTTCATTTTGTTAAATAAAAGTTGTTGTCAAATGAAATAGCTCTTATGTATTGTAATACTAGTGAAAATGTTGTTGATATTTTCACTAAGCCTCTTCGAAAGATTAAATTTGAGATGTTTAGGGAGATGTTAGGTGTAGAAGTCAATCCATTCTCCATTAAGGGGGAGACCTGGAAATAATGGAGTAAGAGTCATTTATAAGTGTCAATTGACAGAGTGAGTAGCGTAAGTAGAGTCTAGTTATCTATGGTTTGATGTAACCGACTAAGTAGAGTAGTTTCCTATATAATGATGTAATCAATGTTCATTGAATAATATAGAAGTGAGAGTAGCCTCACTTGTGTGTGTTTGTTTCTCATATTTTAAGTATGCATTTATCCCTTACAGATCTTGTAAGCCCGAAAATCCTTGATCTTAGTTTTTCTAGAATCATAAAATTACCATATGGAATTCAGAAGTTGACATCCATGAAGTATCTTCACTTACTGATTGTGATGCCTGACTTCCAGTATTTCAAGGATCATGTCTTTGGACTTTGCAGTACTTTTCCATTCAAGGTTTCTATTGTCTATGCATTATGCTAAAATTTAGTGAAATGAAAAACATGGCTTTAGTGTTGTAAGATCGTGGGGGTGCGCTCGTCTACTCTGAGAAATGCAGTGTCAAATAATGCACACCAAACACTCTATCCTATAGAGTTATCAAGACAACTGCATAGTGCATAGACTGCTCAGATTGCTGCCATCTGTGAATACCACAGTTACCAAGTTCGACTTCAAATTCAGGTTTAGGTTGGATATGAAACACATTCGATTGGCTAAATCTCAATAAGGAATAAGGAAAAAATTCGAGAGCATACATCTTTCAAATACTAAAAAACTGTGTATTTTTCAAAATTTTAATTTACTATGTTTTATCTCTTTACCTTGGCCAGATTGTTTTACTCTTGCAATTTGCAATTTGAAACATTTGTTACTGTTTTACTCTGTTGATTTTGCAATTTGCAAATTGAGGGCATTTGTTAATATTTTATTTATTTTGTTATGTATCTAGTACTGTATGAATTTGCCTGGATAAAAAGTTGTATCTTTTCAAGGAGATAAACATCGTCAACTTCAAAATAAAATCCCGTAATTCCACTCCACAAAACTATTTCTTCCAACTTAATAGAGAAGCTAAAACCTTCTTCAGGTACATCTCACTAATTCTTCCAACTTAGTATAGAAGCTACAACCTTCTTCAGGTACATTTCATTCTCCACCTGGTCTCCATTTCGCATGCAGCGGCTCCATTCGATTGACCCTCAGTATTTATTAATGGTGCTACACCTCGTACCCATTCAATCAACTGGGCTTCCTTCTTATGCAAGGATAATTTCCTTGAGTATGACACCCCTTTGTCCGGTATTTTTCACAACTGCAACACCTGTGCAAGGGATATTGATCGTCGATGCCTAACGGGCCCTGCCTTCTTATAAGTCAGTCAGTAGTTGCAAGCAAGTCATTTGTGGCCCTCTGATTTATCCCTAACTGGAGTTGAAAGAACGAACTGGTGACCATACGAAAGATTTATGTATAACATCGATCACTGGAGTTGAAAGAACAAACCGGTGACAAAGAGGAAGATTATGATAAATTGTGAAGAAAGAAATGCAGAGAGAAAGAATAGAACAAAAAAAAGTATATTAGAATGTAAGAAGAAGAGTACAAAATGAGTACATGAAGAAGTTCTGAAGTAGTACTATGCAAAGGGAAATAGCTGAGCTAAATAGGCTCAAGAAAAACAAGAATAGAAGGTACAGCTGGCCAAGATAGCTGGCAGTGTACAGTGAGCTTGTTGAGGTTACATTATATTTAAAACTCCCTCTTAAACTCAATAGTTACAAACATCAGGACTGATTATGCCTAAGTGTTGTCTTTGGAAATCAAAAACTGATTTTCCCAGTGGCTTTGTAAAGATATCAACAATTTGATCTCGAGAACCACAAAATTGTAGTACAATATCACCATTATTGACTAGCTCGCGTATGAAATGAAAACGAGTATCAATGTGTTTTCTTTTCTTGTGAAACACATGATTTTTGGATAGAGAAATTGTTGAAGTATTGTCACAGAAAATAGGAGTTGGATCCTTTTCTGTATGTGACATATCTTTCAATATTCTTCTCAGCCACATAGCTTGACACGAAGCCAAGGTAACAACAACATACTCTGCCTCTGTAGAAGATATTGAAACAATTGGTTGCTTCTTTGATTCCCATGAGATCAGGTTCTTGCCCAGTTGAAAAAAATGTCCAAATGTGATTTTCCTATCATCTAGGCTGCCTGCAAAATCACTGTCTATGTAACCAGAAAGTTGATTACTAGCAGATTTAGTGTACCATAAGCCAAAATTGAGAGTTCTTGCAACATATCTCAAAATTCATTTCACCATTTTCTAATGAGAATCTTTGGGGGATTCCATGAATCTGGAAACAAGGCTACTTGCATACATAATGTTAGGCCTAGTTGTTGTAAGATACAACAAACTGCCTACTAAAATTTTGTACAGGGTAGAGTTCACTATAGGGCCTTCATCTTTCTTGCTCAATTTTGTGCCTAGGGGTATAGGGGTTTCTGATGGATTGCATTCTTCCATGCATAATCTTTTGATGATGTCTGCTGCATACTTTTTCTAACAGGCAAAAATGCCTTTGGTTGATTGATCAACCTCAATCCCTAAAAAATATTTCATTATGCTAAGATCTATCATCTCAAACTCAGATTGCATGGCATGTTTAAAATTTGTTAACTCAAGATTTCCCGTATAGATCATGTCATCAACATATAAACATACAATCAAAATTTTACCGTGC
>JZKD02S1674694.1:32817-42854 GCA_000966675.3 Picea glauca
TATAATATCTAATGTTCATATTCATGATATGTAATGGCTATTTACATATTAAAAAATAATTAAGTGATAATGATTAATATTTAGTGAGACTAAATTTGTTTTTTAAAATCTTATGTGAGGCAAGGAATTACATAGTTTTATTTAAAATTTTATTTTTATGATCCAAAAGTTTTAAGAAAAAAGTTTTCAAATCATCATAATTTTGATAATTTAAAAAGTTATGAAGTTCAGCATCAATAGAAGATACTCTTTTTCACTATGTATATGTTTATTAAAATTTAATTAATTGATTTATTTATTTTATTAAAATATAATGGTTTTTATGACAAATCATTAACATGAAGTATGTTTATATGAGGTTTGGTATTTTTAACTAGAGTGTATGATAATTAGTTTTAAAAGATTTATTTTTATGGAGTTTTATTGATTTTCATTGTGTTATAGAAGTTTGTTTCATTTTATATGTATAGTTAATAAATTAAAATTAAAAATAAATTTTCATATTAATTTATATTTATTTTAATCTTAAATATACAGACTTTTGATTGAGATTCTTCTAAATAAATATGCCATATAAAATTCAAAGCATTTTAAAATTAAATATAAATATATCATGTTGAAATATATCACTTATTATATAAATGGACATAATATCCCCACATGAAATCAATGCATTATGATTGATACTTATCTACATAAATATGCCATGTGAAATTCAAAGCATTTTAAAATTAAACATAAATATATCATGTTGAAATATATGACTTATCATATAAATGGACATAATGACCCCGCATGAAATCAATGCATTGTAAAAACAAACATAAAACCCATATTGAACCCAATGCATGCTAAAAGAAAACATGATGATATTACACTAAAAGTAATGTACTCTAAACTCAAGCATAATGACCCATGATAACATCAATGCACTATAAAAATTGACAAAGAAACTTATTGTAAACTATTAATTGATGAATTGAATTACCTTCTTCAAAGATGTTACCAACAACATCAATTCACTTTTCTCAAACCAAGTTGAAATACATGCATTAGTAAAAGAAAAAGAAAAATATTATCTATGAATAAATGTATCATAAAAATAGACATAAGGATGGGTGTAAAATAATATTGTAGAAAACATATTATCTTTTCAAGCAGAAATTTGCTAAGAATTTGGAAAAAAAAATTAGGCCTCAGTAGAATTGTCTTTCTTGAAGGGAACAATGCCTTTATGTATTGTTGAATTACAACAATTAGAGAGAAAATTGCTACAAGATTAAATGACTCCATAAAAATGTTATGTAAAATTTAATGCTTCATAAAATTAGACATAAAGAATCAAGATTAAAATATATAATCCATAAAAGAAGACATAATAACCTAAATAAAATAAATACATTTAAAAAACAAACACAAAAACTCATGATAAAATCAATGCACAATTTAAAAAAACACATAAACACCTTACACTAAAAGCAATGTAATCTAAAAGCAAATATAAAAGCCATACTAAAATCAATGCACTATTGAAAAAAACATAACAATCTATGCTAATAAAAGTAACCCCAATTTAACCCCAATTTAAACCATGCTAATAAAAGTAACCCCAATTTAAAGTCATTATACCATAAAATTAAACATGGGATACAATAACTTTTCATTGTACAAATAATAATAAGGAAAACACTAACTATTACAATATTAAAATTAACTTTATACTATAAAAATAAATAATAAGGAAAACACTAACTGTTACAATATTAAAATTAAATTTATACTATACAAATAAGTTAGTGTTAAAATTTCACATTTATACAAATAAGTTAGTGTTAAAATTTCACATTCACAATGAAAGAAAAATATTAACAATTTGATATTTTTATGATTATATTGTTAAATTTATTATCATAAACATTTTAAAACATACCAATTTTTTTAAATAAAATATTAATGGAAAATTTCTAAAATAAAGTAGTTTTATTTCTCAATTCACTAATACTACAAATTGCATCATAATAAAAGTGTTATCACTGAAATTTCGTCCGCAAATGGTCACATGAATCCAACAACTCCAAACACCTATTAGTTCATTCATGACCCCAAAAATACATTTCCAAAGGCCACAAACTATACAATTGGTTATAAAATTAACATGAGCAAAAATACTACAGGAATCATGCACACGTGCACAGGCCAAAGAAGCCAAAAGAGTGCGCATCCGCTCGATGCACGATTGTGTATGATAAAATCTATGCACTCCTGTGAATGACGCATTTATGGTTCTGGTCGGCCCCTCACCCACTTCTGGTTCAGCTCCCAAGTTGATTTGACCCTCAAATCCGAGTTGAATCCAAGTGGGGAGATGGTCAAAGACCTAAGGGTCCCTTTGTTCACACTAAAGACCGGTTTGATAATGCCTCAAAGATTTGCTACAAAAAGAGGTCATGAGTGCACTATGAATTCAAGAATCTCATTGTATTTTTATGCTACCTCTATTCTCCTACATGGAACCTCTTTCCTTCTTGGAACATACTAGCATCATCTCATTAAGATATTCACCTCACCTCTTGAGGGAATAAGCTTGGATTTCTTCACGATTCACTTTCTAGTTTGTCATTTGTAAGAAGATCTCTCACATAGGGGATTCAAGAGCCCTCCCTTGGAGGAAGAGGGGACCCATAAGTTTTCCTTTCTCTTTGGTGTTTTCCCACTAATGTAATTTCTCCATTGGTGGCATGA
Organism: Picea glauca; assembly: GCA_000966675.3. Lineage (NCBI taxonomy): Eukaryota > Viridiplantae > Streptophyta > Pinopsida > Pinales > Pinaceae > Picea > Picea glauca. Next base: position 35,560 of record JZKD02S1674694.1, read on the forward strand.
ATATTGGTCAATTATTTGATTGATTTTGGTTCTAATTTTCTTATGCATTGTAGTTTTGTTTCTTTAGTTGTTATTAGCTTAGTTGTTTGTTTATTTCATGTGATTGAGTCATTTGATTCATGGACTTGCAAGTATCCCTCTTTTGCTCATTCAAGTGGCGAAAAGGATACAACAAAGAGTATTATAATCACAACAGATTTTTCACAAGAAAATAAATCCATATAAAATTACTTGAGTTTATTTTTTGGACGTCATATTTGAATATATTTAAACCTAATATTCACCTAATATTTTTAGGTCACGGAATAAAAACACATTGCTCTAATGATACAAATTTTCAACAAAAGAAAATGTACAAATTTCCAATTAAGTGATCCCTTTGAAACCAAAATCTTAATATTTGAATTCCCAACCTTCTTCCCAATTGATTCTTTTATAAATGAATTGAAAATTATACTTTATGAAATCATTGAACATCAATCCAATCCACTTAATATGAATCTTCACTTTTTTCAAAGTGTTCAAACATTAATACAAATAAAAACAAATATAATTACATGCATCAACTTTTTTAAAAATACTTCTTATATTTACAAGGAAATGTTTATAAGCACATCCAGTTATTGTTTTTAATACAAACTCTATCATCTTACTTCATCCGAATAAACCACATTCTAAATAGTACCTATATCATTTACAAGATTAAAATTATATTAATAATGTACATTTCAAAGTTTTCTTTTTACAAAATAATCTTAAATCTTTTTATTTTTCTATTTTGAACTTATTATCATTATTTTTTGAAAAAAAAACTTAATAACTAACCCTTCAAACTTTATACATATACAAACATTTAAAAAAAACTATAAAATGAAAAAAAAACTCAATAACTAACCCTTCAAACTTTATACATATACAAATATTAAAGAAAAATTATAAAATGAAAATAATGAATAATTTAGAAACAATTTTATTGAGAATATCAATGACATTTTCCTTCACAAATTGCAACGAGATTTAAAATGAACACAACATTTCACCTATATTTCCAAACAAATGGAATGAAACATTAATTGAAAATAAAATTAATTAAAAAATTCCTTATTGTTATGTATAAATAAAGAATAATATCATTATTAATTATTCGACGATAAATGAAATTTATCCTCTAATATGTAAATTAAAAAATGTTATTAATATTAATTATTCCAAAAGAAATCAGATAATTAAATTAATATTAATTATTTTAATAGATTTTTTATAAATAATATATAAATAAAAATGATGATGAAGAAAAATATTATTATTATTTTTATTTGATGAAGTGAAAAATCTTATCATAACTTAGTTGTTAATGGATAGTGACCACACTCATCTTGTTATCTATAAATGTGGGTTGACTCATCACCATAATTTAAGGAAAACTATATCACATGAAATATAAGGGGTCATACTTTCACATGCATCCAAGGCCATTAACATGTTCCCTTTATCCAAGAAAAATGAGATCTAGGCCAATGAGAAGGAATTTTAAGTCTTACTCTAGTACCAAAAGGTGGTTCCAACTTATTTAGTGTTTTCAAGAAAGAATTTATAGGAAATGTATCCTATATTGTCATTGCTAAGGTATACATCAATAAGGTCATGTGCTTTCAAGCAACATTTATTCTTAATCACATACATAAGACCAGATATTACCCTCATTGTCTAGTTGTATAGTGTACCTACAAAGATAATATGAGGTGCCTAGGGAAGTAACCAAGGAAGATAATAATAGATAGGTGGCTATGTATTGATATATATAACCTTAATTCTATACATAAGAGAAGATACTATCCTCCTTGTATAGTGTAATTACATGGGATAATATGGAATACCTATAAAAATACCCAAGAAAAATAACTATATATAAATAGCTATATATTGATATGTATGGAAACCATAATATAACAATATATATTGAGAAGTCCATTCTCTATAATATAATATTCTTAAGAGATAGAGAGTACTATATAAATAAATAAAAATAACGTAATGAAAGGAAATGTGAAATATATTATAATTATAATAAGCATTCGTTGTGAAGTGTTATTATATATTACAGTTTAATTTCTTATCCACAAATAAATATTATAATTATTTAGGAAAAGTAAAATACCTTTAACTAAAAAATGATATAAAAAAAAATACTAAAAAGGCGAGGTCTTCTAAATGAAAAATGTTGTAGTTACCTGTTCTTAACAAATGGAATTGAATATGAATATGTTTTCAAAATTAGCAATCGTGTGATGCCCTATAAAGACAAAGATATATCCAAAAGTAATGGAATTTTCTTTCTTAATTCAATACGCTTATGGTCGTCTATAAATTAAGAACCATATGAGAAGTAAAGCACGAGAACAAATCAGCTCCTGAAGTTATTCCAAAAATGCACGTAAACCAGACGCATGTAAAGGAGACGCACGTAAACCAACCGGGCTTCCGTCTTATGCGCGGAGAATCTCCCCCAGCATGCCACCCCTATGTCGTGTAGAACACCGAAGTCGGGTTTTTTTCACAACTGCAACACCTGTGCAAGGGAGATTGATCGCCGACGCCTAACGGGGCCCTGCCAGCTTATAAGTCAGTCAGTAGTTGCAAGCAAGTCGTGCGTATTCCCTGTAAAACTGTTGGGGTTGGCAGTATTAGAATCAGAATGTTCGATGGTATTATTAGGGAATTAACGGATATTAGATATGTACCTTAGCTTAAATCAAATTTGATTTCATTAGGAGTGTTAGATTCTTATGGATATAAGTATACATGTCAAGGTGGAGCTCTCACATTGTCGAAATGGAATTTAGTAGTGATGAAGGCAACAGAGATTGATAACCTTTATCAGCTGGAAGGGAGTACTGAAGTGGCATATGAAGTGACAGATGTATCTTCATGTTTATGGAAGAAGCATCAAGGTCATAAGAGCAAGAAAGAATTGCAGGTACTGGTAAGCGGTAAAGCATTTCTAGACTTAAAATATCTGTTTCTGAATTTCTGCTTGCTTTATATATCTACAAGTTATGATGATGGTATAAAGGGATGTTGTGTGTGAGATCCTACTTCTCACAAGGTCATCATTGATAGAGATATGGTATTTTTGGAACAACCAAAAGGGTTGATTCAAGTTCGCAATGGTAAATTTGTTTGCATGTTAGGTAATTCATTGTATGGCCTATTGGTACCCACGAAAATATTCAAGAGGTTTGAATCCTTCATAGTGAGTCAGAATTTTTCAAAGGGTAGGAATGACTATACAATTTATAGTACATTCACAGTCTTGATGCTATTTGTTGATGATATGCTCAATGCAAGTTGAAGCATGGATAAAATCAACAAGAAAATGACTTAGGTGGATAGGACAATTCCGATCAGGGATCAAGGAGTAGCAAAACAAATTATGGGCATGGAATGTAACGACCCCTTCGTTACGACTACAAGCGAAGCAGAAGTGCAACTTTTCTTTTTGTTTTTAAGGCAAGAAGGCAACGATGACAATAGTTTGACCACAACACAAACGACGAACAGAAGCATGCAACCCAAGAAACATGTAACTATGACACCACGCACAGGCACAAGGGCAACTAGGAAAAACATACACAGAATAACAAGGAGGAACAATTACCTCCCCGACACAAACATGACCACATGTACAAGCTAAGGGACAACATCCCATCCCGACACAACGACCTAGACGAACAAGATGATAACCTCAAGGTGCACGAACCCAATGCCTGAAGGCGTTCAACCAATACGCCAAAGGAACTTGCAACGCCTGACATCACTCACATAGAATGCACTGATTCCGGACAATATCTTGTTCACCTCTATCCCACAGGGCGCACCATGATCCCCACATTAGGAATCATGTCATACCCATGTGATAGACGTGTCGATACTTTAGTACAAACATAAGCTATCCGGACCAAGGACTCTAGAAAAATTTGACGCGCTAGGAGTCAAACACTGACTGGGAGACTATACCTACACCCCACACAAAAGGTCGACAAGACACAAGAGAACGAAGACAAGGGGTGACGCCAGCCCATACACGACATCGTCCCTGACCCAACCAATCACCCAGTCTAACCGGTCCATGATTACAATGTATTTTAACATCGGTTCCATTCTAAACGGGGCACGTCAAGTTACAATTAGTCAATAATGCAGCCACTAAATAACGTTAATACAATCAATCTTGCAACTCTAAGTAATCAATACTAAAACTATAATTATAAATGTCATCTAACCTCAATTATAATTCATTTTAGCAAGTCAAAAATTGCAATCAAGTCTTTACTCACCAATCAAATTTTAATCATTAACACAACCTAAATGGTCAATTCTATATTAATCCAAAATCTCCAACCAACTAGCCATTAACTTAATAACAATAGTAACAATCTTAAAGTAGAATGCTACCATTATAATAATTAATAAAGAAAATAACAAGACATTTAACATGACAATTAACCTAACAATTAATATAGCATTAATAACACTAACTACATCAAGGTAGAAAGAAACAATGAAACATTTATTAACTCAATAAGTTACTTCATATGTCTATTTTTACTATCTGTACCAAGTGATAGTTGTCTACAAACATTAAAGGAATCGACTAAGAAGTGTTAATGCCACAAAGCCATATACATTCAATGAGAGACTAAGGCAATGCACCGAATTAGGTTTACTGCCATATGCCTTTAATAAGATTCACTGCCAAGTAAAGGTAAAAAATCAGGGCATAATGCCAAAGCATTTAGTTGGCTTTCTAGAACTGAGGTCATTTATAGGTTAAAGGCGTTGTCAGCAAATTAGGAAACTTGTGGCCATTCGACTGCAAACACAATCCACAATTAAAGGCGATTTGGGGGGGTGAATGACTGGAAAAATGAAGTCATCAAATCCAAGGCAAAATCATGGTCATTTACTACAAATTCAGTCACATTTTTAAAGGGAAAATCGTGGTCAATTAAGGCAGCTGCACAGTCATCAGTTTTAACAACAAATTTGTGGGCATCACTGCAATTTTAGTCAACAGTTTTAACATCAATTTCATTGGCGTATAACAACAAATTCAGTCAAGTGTTTTAACATCAATCCGTGGGTGTTTAAAGCAACTCAGTCATTCATTTTAAATATCAAATCCATGGTCACTCCAAGAAAGTCAATTATTCATTTTAATATCAACAATGGTCATTCCAGCCACAACACAGTTACAGTTAAGGGAAAAACCTGTACAGGGTCACACCAGAGGACAATCATATTTTCCGTCATTAAAAAAAAAAGAAAATGTTGTACCTAAACTAACAAATTGCTCCTAAATTAAACACTCACTCATGAAGTTGCACAAGTAATAAAATCACTAAATTATGAAGTCGCACGGGTATAAACTGCTCAATTATGAAATCACACAGATATAAATTGTTCATTAAGAAATCACTCATATGTTAATTCACATAGGTATACAATGTAAAAGGGGATTGTCGACCTCAATGTCGTTAGTATATGAGGAATCACGGTCAAATGATTATGAAATTGCAGCTAAGGAATAAATAAAAATTTCATCCATACCAAATTCGGGGTCTCTTAAAGAACGTTGTCGGTCATACATTTGTTGCCTCTTATCACTCTATGTCTAACAGTGGTAAAATAATTCATTTATACAGGGAATTATGTGTAACATGCCAAGAAAAATGCCCAAAAATAAAAGGTTGTCAACACATAACGCATAGCCAAACCAGAAGACGCGGAAAAAGTATGCCAAGAAGCCACAGAGTCAAAGTGCATAAACAATCAATCAATCGTAGAGGATAATTTCCATCAATAAAAATAAACGTAGAGTTAAGTGCAGAGAGGGATCATAACACAGATTTAAGTTTCCAACAATAGGTAAGAACGCAGAGTTACTTTTGCTAGAAGAGGCACAAGACAACAATAAACCAAGGACAAACCACAGAGGTAGGCGGATGATAGGAGCCTCCTTTTCTCATCATCCACGCATAGAAAATCAGGGCATTGAGATCCATAGGTCTATTAACGCCAAAGCGATGACAGTAGATCATGCTTCTGGCCGACTGCTCAGGTGCATAATGATGATCTAGGGATGAAAGGAAAAGCAACCACAATCTTCACAAATCAATACACCACAGGGCGGTCAAGACATGCTGGGAATTGAAGGCCATGGGAGTCAATCAATCATCGAGATATAGGCTATGGAAAAATTCAGTCATCAACTAGAACGCTAAGACAATCAATTTAGTTACCCAATCAAACATGCATATCCAAAGCATGAATCCTACTACAATCTACCATACAAAAATAAAGAAAGCGTACCATTGCCTAATCACCCTCTTTGAGTTGATGTCCTATGCACTCCATGCAACTCCCTCTTTCCAACCGATGAGACTTCACTGATACCTCCTAACCAACGCTAGAGGTACTCTTCTTCCCCCTTATCCCCTTGAACCGCAAAGGAGCCATGCACACTAACCAGAGAATCAAATAGCTCCCAACTTGCCTCACAAGGCTAAGCTAGCACTCCTCACCGAGCTGGGTATCCCAACTCCCACAAGCTAAGTCATTCAAGTATAGATTTCTACAGTGTAACGTTACACAAAACAGAAGAGATCCATCACCCTTCTCCTCCCTCCATTATATAGAGCTTCAAAGTTCAAAACTTTCCCATAAACTCTTTGAAATTAATTTTTAGACACTTAATTCAATTTAATCCTCCCCCTACATGTGTCACCCATTCCTTTCATTCCTCCAAAAACTAAATTCTTTAATTAATTAATTACCCTTATTTTGCTCACCCACCTAGAGTCACTTTTAGAATCGCTCTTAGGTTTCCCCAAATTCCCTTACAAGTTTTAATGACATTCCCCATTACCAATTTACTAGTTGAGTTAATTTAGAAGGTTCTTAAATGCTAAATACTTTACTAAGTTTGACTTTCTGCTTTTCCCCTTGTGTTTCCCTTTTCTTTTTATGTTTCCCTCTTTTCCTATTTTCCTAATTAGTTTAGATTTCCCTTTTTTCCCTTTTCATTTATAACTCAATTTGGCAGGTGTAGAAATTAACTTTTTCCCTTTTCCCTTTTTAATTGATAAATTTTAAATTATCATAAGATAATAAAACAATTATTTCCTCCCCCCCCCTTTTTTTTATCCCTACAGATTTGTATGAATCAATTAAATTGCTTACTCCCTTCTTGTTACAAGATTAATGAAGATTATCTTCATTATTTATTATATATA
>JZKD02S1674694.1:42923-63000 GCA_000966675.3 Picea glauca
ATTCTACCACCAGTATAATTTAGACCTAGACATTAATTTTTGTGTTGAGCGACAATTTATTAAGGAAATTGTTTTAAAAAATATTATCACGTTATTCATCCTAAGGCCATCTAGGTTAACTCATTTATCATTAACAATGCGATGTACCCTTCAGGATGCACTAGGTTCTCCAAGGGTGCCATTCGCCTCATCCGTTTCCCTTATGCGACGTGCCCTTCAGGACGCACTACGTGCTCCAATGGTGCCACTCGTCTCTTTCCATTTTTCTTGCGTGACGTGCCCTTTAGGATGCACCACATGCTCCAAGGGTGCCACTCGCCTCTTGACTGACTTGTTCGATATGAAAAACACCTGGATTCAATACCCCACCAGGTGAACTTGTGGGAGACTAAGGGCATCTAAGGAATAAGGTCCCCACCTTATTCCACGCCCCTTAGAATCATCATGAGCGACTCTCATCCAACATCAACATCTCCCTCAACATATCTGGTAGTCATGTGTGACCCCTCTACTCCACATGTGAGTCTGGTTAGCAAGCTATAGTCAGCCTACATCGTCAACGAATCATGTCAACAATATATCCATAACCATATCATCTAATCATATGCACAAATATCAAATATAAAACAATCAAACCCCAATGGTTAACTGCCCGACTCAATCCGGAGTCCAAGGGGTTCCATTGATGCCTCTACATACTCTAGGTCCAAAATCCTTCACACTCAGTAAAACCGAATCAATAGCACCTATCTATGTGAATGTAGTACAATAACATGTCATCAACCCATAATGCCTCATAATCAAAATAAAAAGTTTAATATTATAATAATCTGGATCACTTGCGAGCAAGTGTCCTCAAAGAATATTTTTTCTCAGTGCGCAAGAGTAGGATGTTACATACACCCCCTCTTGGTCTAAACTTTGTCCCGAAGTTTCACAGTATAAGTGTCGAATAATGTGTATCACAGTATCATAAGTCTATCTGTTAAACAAAAATGGAAACTACTGGCACATATCATATGTGTCCTCCCAGGTCGTCGAGTGTGGACTATAGTTGTCCCACTGGAACTTGAACTGATCTACTATTCGACGTCGTAGCTGTCGAATGCGATGATCCAAGATGCGGATCAACTCAGCCATGAACACCCACTCGTCCGACACCTGCAAAGAGCTCATGTCAATAACATATGTAGCATCACTAATATAATGTCTCAAAATAGATACGTGAAAAACATCGTGCATACACCTCAAAGAATCAGGCAAGGCTAGTCAATAGCCCATGGGCCCCTTTCTCTCCACAATATCGAAGGCTCCCACGAACCTCGAAGAGATTTTATCTTTTGTTCCAAAATTTATTGAACTCTTATGTGGTTTAACCCACAAGAAGAGTCGATTTCTAACCTCGTAACTATGGTCGACATGGTGCGCATCAACATAACTCTTTTGTTGATCCTATTCTTCTTTAATCCTTTGTCTTATTGTTTTCATTTGCTCTTCCATTTCTTGGATCACTTCTGGTCCCACCGGGACCCTATCCTCAAGCCGATCCCAACTCAAAGGCATCTGACATGGTCGCTCGTAAAGAAACTTTAAAGGCGCCATCTTAATGGTTCTTTGGTAACTATTGTTATAAGCGAACTCCACCAATGGAAAGAATTCTTCCCAACACTTTTTTTGGTCCATCACATACATGCACAATATGTCCTCCAAGGTCTGGTTCATTCGTTTGGTCTTCCCGTCAGTCTCTGGGTGATACATCGTCTGAAGTTAAGTTGGGTTCCCAAGGCTTCTTGGAAACTCGTCCAAAATCGTCCAGTAAACACCAATCCTCAATCAGATATAATCCTCTTAGGCACGCCATGCAGCCTCACAATCTCACTGATGAAAACTCCAGCTATGTTAGGTGCCTAGTATGTTGTACGCACATGAATAAAATGAGCACTCTTCGTCAAAGTGTCTACTACTACGAAAATCGAGTCATGTATCATTTCCATCAATGGAAATCCAGCAATAAAATCCATCGAAATAACCTCCCACTTCGATTCCAGAATAGCGTGTAGTTGTAGTAATCCTACTGGATGTCTATGTTTAGCCTTTACCTGTTGACATTCTAGACATCTGGCCACATAGTTTACTATGTCTGCCGTCATTCCCTTCCAGACGAATAAGGTTCTAAGGTCTGCCCTCATCTTCGTGACTCCCGAGTGATCCATGTAAATTGCTCTATGAGCTTCACTTAGAATCAAGCTCCTCAACTCGTCATTTGGTGCTACGTAAATCTAGTTTTTAAACCTTAATAAACCATTGTCATCAAACGAAAATCCTTCAAATATTGGTACCATCATTGTGTTTTGTCCGATAAAACCCTCGACCTCTTTGTACCAGTCATCATCACACTGTAAAGTTAGAATATTTTCACATAGATTCATCTAAGAGGAAACACCGAAAATATGTGTGGTCTATGACTCAATGCATCTTCCACTCAGTTTATTGTTCCTTTTATGTAATTAATATCAAAGTCGTACTCGCTAAGCAATTCCGACCAACACCGTTATGGCGTGCTCAGTTCGCTTTCTGTAAAGATGTGTTGTAGTCCACAATGGTCAGTCTTTAGTTCAAATTTTCATCCAACAAGGTAGTGTCTCCAAACCTTCAAGGCATATACAATGGCTAACAACTCCAAATTGTGTGTTACGTAGTTCTCCTCATGCCTTCTCAGTTTCCTTGAGATGTAAGCGATCACTCGTCTGTCTTGCATCCAGACTCCGCCTAAGCCTTCCTTGGATGCGTCAATGCATACCAAGAAGTCAGTGTCCATGTCAGGGACCTTTAGTATCAATGATGTTGTCAACAGCTCTTTGAGCCTCTGAAATGCTTTCACGCATTTCTCGGTCCAAACAAACTTCTTTCTTTTCTTCTACAATTCTGTGATCGGATTTTCTATCTTCGAAAATCCCTCGATGAATCATCAATAGTATCCTGCTAAACTCATGAAGCTACACACTTCCGAGACATTCGTCAACGTAGGACATTCCATAATAGCCTCAACCTTTGTTGGATCCACGGCGATACCTTCGTCGGAGAAGACATGCCCCAAGTAGTGAATCCTTGAATGATAAAATCAGGATTTGGAAAACCTCCCATACAATTTGTTCTCTTGCAAACACTGTAGTACCAAGTGCAAGTGCTCGTCATGCTCCTCTGTCATCCTAGAGTAAATCAAAATATCGTCAATGAATACTTGGACGAACTTGTCCAAGTACTCAGGGAACACCCCGTTCATCAAACTCATGAATACTCTTGGGGCGTTCGTCAGTCCAAATGGTAAAACAGTAAACTCATAATGTCCCAACCTTGTCTTAAAAGAAGTCTTAGGGATGCTATCCTCCTTAATCCGTAACTGGTGGTATCTTGATCGCAGGTCGATCTTTGATAACACCGTCACACCCTTCATTTGATCTAACAGATCATCAATCCTTGGCAACGGATATTGGTTCTTGATCATTGCCTTGTTCAACTAACGATATTCAATGAAGACCCTCCATGACCCATCCTTCTTTCGTATGAAAATAACATGCACACCCCATGGTAACACACTTGGATGTATCAGTCCCAGGTCCAACAATTCTTTCAGTTGCATTCTCAACTCTTGTAACTTCGGGGTTGACATCCGATAAGGAGTTCTATCTATAGGTTCAGTTCTCAGTTTTATGTCAATAGTAAACTCCAATTCCCTCTCTAGAGGCATCCCAAGTAACTCCTCTAGAAATATGTTTGTATATTCTCTCACCATCGAAAGGTGCTCTAGACCTTCTGCCACTCCCTAGCTCTTCCGTAGCTGCAAAGAAGAGATGAACCTCAGGGAAACTCCTTGGTTCCAACCTACAATCACACGTCTTTGTCCCTCGTCATTGACCAATCTCAATCGTTTCGTCTAACAGTTGAGTATCGCCTCATGCGATTCCAACCAATCCATACCAATCATGACATCATAAGATCCTAAGATCATAAAGTACATGTTTTCCCTACTAACAAACTCTCCCAGATTAAGGGTACAACCTATAACATTTCCTCCAACCTTTTGTTTGGCTCTCGAAGCCATCTCTATGAAGCTAAACTCATCCTGTTTGACTTCCTTTACCTTAATCCTTTTTAGCACCCCACCCAAAATGAAACTTTCGGTAGCACCGGGATCTATCAAAATGTTAAGGATCTGGTCAGCGACAGTACCTGACATCTCAAACACAGTCGATTGGTGCTCGGCCTGGCGGTTATTCACCGCTGCATGAATCCGATGGGAGTTGCCCATATCTCCCATGCTAGTGGTTCCAGCTGATCCAAATGCTCTAGTCCTTTCCATTGGGCAGTTGTGCTGGTAGTGTGGCTCCCCACATGTCCAACACCCCTTCTTTGGTCAAATACTCCTGGTACTTGAGGTAGAAGATGACGGCCCAATGTCTTGGAATCCAGGTTTGTTCTATTGAACAAGCCTAAACTATTATTGTTGCGGTCAACGATACTGTTGATGTTGTGGTCCTTGGTAAGGTGTCCGCTATTGAGGCATCGGTCATTGAGGTGTAGTGAAAGTGGATCCCCTCTGGAAGCCACGGTATCCCGACGTATGTCTGGCTGATGTCTGATGCTACTGTGCACCAGATGACACTTTCCCTGCTGGTCTCACTGGAGTCCTACTCCGACACCCGCTAATAAGCTCATCCTCTGCTATGAGGGCCTTTTAGACGACATCATTGAAGGTTTGAGGCATCAGAATCCTAATCTTTGCACGTAATTTTCCAATAAGGCCGAACACAAACCTTTTGACCTTAAGTTTCTCAGTATTAAGGTGTGGAGCATATCGAATCAGCTCGATAAAATGGCCCTCGTACTCGGGCACCATATGGATGCCCTGTCGTAAGGCGTTGAACTCATTGAGCTGACGCTCAATTAATTCCTTTGATAGGTGCCTCTCTCAAAATTGTTCCTTGAACAGTTCCCATGACACGTATTCGACGACCATGTTTAGCTGCGGTAGGAGTGTCTTCCACCATAGAAGAGCGCTCCCCTTCAATTGAAAGACTGCCATGCGAACCTTCATGATGGAGGTATAGTCGCAAAGTGCAAAGCACATCACCATATTCTCCAACCACGCCTCGGCAGCTGCGCCGTCTGGGGCACCAAAGAACTCGGGAGATTTGACCTTTTCTAGTTCATGGTGAATGCTATCAGTACCGACCTGAGCACGTGGTGGACCCTCAGGGGGTGTCGACGCTCTGGTCTCATCTCTATCCAAATAGCTGATCAGTGCCTCAGACATGCACTGAAAAGATCTCATCATTCTGACCACATCCCCTAATTTTATCTTCTCCTGCCTGACAACCTGTTCATCTCCCTGGGGTTTAGACCCCTCAAGCATGGATTCTACTAGAGGCATCACGCCTCCTCCCCTAGCACCTCATCGTCTACCTCTGCGGCATCCTCTAACAATTTTTACCTGCACGAATACAAGTCAACTCAATTAGCAACATTATAATCAAAATCATATACAACGAAATTCGTAGTGATCCCAAGTAGCGGATTGAACCCACTCTGATACCATATGTAACGACCCCTTTGTTACGACTACAAGTGAAGCAGAAGTGCAATTTTTTTTTTGTTTTTAGGGAAAGAAGTCAATGACGACCACAAATTGACCACACCATAGACGACGAATAGAAGCATGCAACCTAGGCAACAAACAACTATGACAGCACGCATAGGCACAAGGGTGACTGGGCAAAACATACATAGAATAACAAGGAGGAAATACTACCCACCCGAAACAAACATGACCACGCCTACAAGATAAGGGACAACATCCCATCCCGACACAACGGCCTAGACGAACAAGACAAGAACCTCAAGGTGCGCGAACTGAACACCTGAAGGTGTTCAACCCATGTGCCAAAGCAACTTGCAACACCCAATATCACTCACATAGAACGCACCAACTCCAGAAAAGATCTCGTCCGCCGCTATCCTATAGGGCGCACCATGATCCCCACATGAGGAATCATGTTGTTCCTAGGTGATAGACACGTGAAAACCTTGGTGCAAACATAAGCTATCCGGACCAAGGACTCTAGAAAACCCCAACTTGCTAGGAGAGGAATAATGACTGGGATACTATACCTACACCCCACACAAAAGGTCGATGAGACACAAGAGGACGAAGACAAGGGGTGATGCTAACCCATACATGACATCATCCCCGACCCAACCAATCACCCAATCTAACCAGTCCATGATTACAATCTATTTTAACATTGGTTCCATTCTAAACGGGGCACGTCAAGTTACAATTAGTCAATAATGCACCCACTAAATAACGTTAATACAATCAATCTTGCAACTCTAAGTAATCAATACTAAAACTATCATTATAATTATAAATGCCATTTAACCTCAATTATAATTCATTTCAGCAAATCAAAAATTGCAATCGAGTCTTTACTCACCAATCAAATTTTAATCATTAACACAACCTAAATGGTCAATTCTATATTAATCCAAAATCTCCAACCAACTAGCCATTAACTTAATAACAATAGTAACAATCTTAAAGTACAATGCTACCATTATAAAAATTAATAAAGAAAATAACAAGGCATTTAACATGACAATTAACCTAACAATTAATATAGCATTAATAACATTGACTACATCAAGGCAGAAAACAACAATGAAACATTTATTAACTCAATAACTTACCGCATGTGTCTATCTTTACTAACTGTACCAAGTGACAGTTGTCTACAAACATTAAAGGAACCAGCTAATAAGTGTTAATGCCATAAAGCCATATACATTGAATGAGAGTCTAAGGCCATGCACCGAATTAGGTTTAGTTCCATACGCCTTTAATAAGATTCACTTCCAAGTAAAGGTAAAAACTCAGGGCATAACGTCGAAGCATTTAGTTGGTTGTCTAGAAATGAGGTCATTTACAGGTTAAAGGCACAGTCAGCAAATTAGGAAACTCGTGGCCATTCAACTGCAAACACAGTCCACAATCAAAGGCGATTTGGGGGGGTGAATGACTGGAAAAACACAGTCATCAAATCCAAGGCAAAATCGTGGTCATATACTGCAAATTCAGTCACATTTTTAAATGGAAAATCGTGGTCAATTAAGGCATAAAAACAGTCATCAGTTTTAATAGTAAATTTGTGGGCGTCACCGCAATTTCAGTCAATAGTTTTAACAACAATTTTGTGGGCATGTAACAAAAAATTCAGTCAAGCGTTTTAACATCAATCTGTCGGCGTTTACAACAACTTAGTCATTTGTTTTACATATCAAATCCGTGGTCATTCCAACAAAGTCAGTTATTCATTTTAATATCAATCATGGTCATTCCAGCCACAACACAGTCCCAGTTAAGGGAAAAACATGTACGGGGTCACATCAGAGGACAATCATAGTTTCCATTATTAAAAAAAAAGAAACCATTGTACCTAAACTATCAAATTGCTCCTCAATTAAACTCTCACTCATGAAGTCGCACAGTTAATAAAATCTCTATAGTATGAAGTCGCACATGTATAAATTGCTCAATTATGAAATTGCACAGGTATAAATTGCTCATATGTTAAGTCACACAGGTATAAAATGTAAAATGGGATCCCCGGCCTCAATGCTGTCAGTATATGAGGAATCAAAGTCAAATGATTATGAAATTGCATCTAAGGAATAAATAAAAATTACAGGCATACCAAATCCAGGGTCTCTTAAAGAACGTTGTCGGTCATACATTTGCTTCCTCTTATCACTCTATGCCTAACAATGGTAAGGGTGTTAATTTATACAGGTATTTTTGTGTAACATGCCAGGAAAAATGACCAGAAATAAAAGGTTGTCAACACATAACGCACAACCAAAGCAGAAGTGGTGGAAAAATTATGCCAAGAAGTCACGGAGACGAAGTTCATAAACAATCAATCAATCACAGAGGATAATTTCCATTAATAAAAACAAACTTAGAGTTAAGTGCAGGGAGGGATCATGACACAGATTTAAGTTTCCAACAATAGGTAAAAACACAGATTTACTTTTTCTAGAAGGCGCAAGACAACAATCAACCAAGGACAAACCACAGAGGTGGACGGTTGGCAGGAACCTCCTTCGCTCATCATCCATGTACAAAAAAGAAGGGAGTTGAGATCCATAGGTCTATTAATGTCGAAGCGATGACCATAGATCAAGATCCTCGCCGACTGCTCGAGTGTGGACTTATGAGCTAGGGACAAAAGGAAAAACAACCACAATCTTCACAAATCAATACACCACAGGGCGATCAAGACATGTCGGGAATCGAAGGCCATGGGATTCAATCAATAATTGAGCTATAGGCTATGGAAAAATTCAGTCATCAACTAGAACACTAAGAAAATCAATTTACTTACCCAATTAAACATGCAGGTCCAAAGCATAAATCCTACTACAATCTACCATACAACAATAAAGAAAGTGTATCGTTTCCTGATCGCCTGCTCTGAAATGATGTCCTGCACGCTCCATGCAACTCTCTCTCTTTCGCAAGGCTGAGCTACCACTCCTCACCGAGCTGGGTATCCCTACTCCCACAAGATAAATCAGTCACGTATAGATTTATGTAGCGTAACGTTACGCAAAACATAAGAGATCCATAATCCTTCTCCTCCCTTCATTATATAGAGTTTCAAAGTCAAAAATGTTCCCATAACCTCTTTGAAATTAATTTTTAGACACTTAATTCAATTTAATCCCCCCCTACATGTGTCACCCATCCCTTTCATTCCTCCAAAAACTAAGTTCTTTAATTAATTAATTACCCTTATTTCCCTCACCCACCTAGAGTCACTCCTAGAATCGCTCCTAAGTGTCCCCAAATTCCCTTACAAGTTTTAATGACCTTCCCCATTACCAATTTACTAGTTGACTTAATTTAGAAGGTTCTTAAATGCTAGATACCTTATTAAGTTTGATTTTCTGTCTTTTCCCTTGTGTTTCACTTTTCTTTTTATGTTTCCCTCTTTTCCTAGTTTCCCAATTAGTTTAGATTTCCCTCTTTCCCCTTTTCATTTAGAACTCAATTTGGCAGGTGTAGAAATTAAATTTTTCCCTTTTCCCTTTTTAATTAATAAATTTTAAATTATCATAATATAATAAAACAATTATTCCCCCCCCCCCCTTTTTTATCCCTACAGATTTGTATGAATCAATTAAATTGTTTACTCCCTTCTTGTTATAAGATTAATGAAGATTATCATCATTATTATATATATATATATTAAAAGGATAGAAAAATTCTGCCACCAATATAATTTAGACCTAAACATTAATTTTCGTGTTGGCCGACAATTTATTAGGGAAATTATTTTAAAAATTATTATGATGTTATTCATCCTAAGGCCATCTAGGTTCACTCATTTATCATTAACAACGCGACATGCCATTCAGGACTCACTAGGTTCTCCAAGGGTGCCACTCGCCTGATCTGTTTCCCTTGCACGATGTGCCCTTCAGGATGCACTACATGCTCCAAGGGTGCCACTCGCCTCTTTCCATTTTTATTGCACTACGTGCCCTTCAGGATGCACCATGTTCTCCAAGGGTGCCACTCGCCTCTTGACTAACTTGGTAGACATCAAAAACCTGTGGAATCAATACTCCGCCAGGTGAACTTGTGGGAGATTAAGGGCCTCTAAGGAATAAGATCCCCGCCTTATTATGCACCCCTTAGAATCATCATGAGCAACTGTCGCAGTCTTGCCTCAGGGCATCGTGGGTCCTCTCGAAATAGGTAAATGTTAACCTATAGTTTCCATGACGGGAGTGCTAGTAGGTTGTGGCAAGGCTGTTGTCCACTCCTCTCCCTCAACATCTCTGGTATTCGTGCATGACCCCTCTACTCCACATGTGAGTTTGGTTGACAATCTATCGTTAGCCTGCATCATCAATGAATCATGTCAACAATATATCCATAATCATATCATCTAATAATATGCACTAATATCACATATAAAAAAATTAAACCCCAATGGTTCATTCCCCAACTCGATCCGGAGTCCAAGGGGTTTCATCAAAGCCTCTGCATCCTCGAGGTTCATAGAGATAGAAGTGCATAGAGATGGTAATGGTAAGTTGTGGTTGGATTTCAGTATGAACATTGTAAAACCAGTTTTTATCCCTCTTGCTTTCCATTATAAGTTTTTTTCAAGTATAGGACATGTCTATAAAGAAGAAAATGTTATGTCTCGTGTAAGTTCAGTCAGAGGTCTATTGTATGTGATGAAATGGTTAAGACCAAATGTTTCACATGCTAATGATGTTGTCAGAAATGTGATAGATTCAGGTGTTGCAGTGAAATGGGTGCTTCAGTGTTTGAGAAGCACAAATGTCACCTATAACGATTACAGTGAGATGGTTTGTGATAATTGTAATGTATATTGTAATATAGGTGTTTTGGATAGGAGGAAATATATCACTAAATGTGTCTCACAACACAATTGTGGAAGACATTTTGGAGGTGGAGTGACCACTCAGAAAATACAAACTCATGCAAGTGACACAAGCGAGATCACGAAACTAGTTTTATTAGAGAAGATGTAGTGGTGCTTGGCTTCTCTTGGCTTGCAAAAAAGGTGATAAACAAAAGGAATGAGCAAGGTATCGGGTTAATTGTTGTCAAGGTGGAGATTGTTGGGATTTGGTGACAACGAATTCCTCCAATGAGGGATATGGATCATATTATTATGCGTTGGTTACAACCAAATAGACCAAGTTAGAATATGGATAGGGATTTCATTTATTATTCAGTTTCTTGTAAATGTATACAAATACATGTAAGCCCATAGAGGCAAAAACGACTGTGAGAGACTGAGTGTATGATAGACTTGCAAATCTGATATAATCTCCATAATCCGAATAATAAGACAACCGATGCCTATGCTTGGTGGATGTAGCCAAATGTTTGGGTGAACCACGTGAAATCCATGTGTCTATTATATGTGTGTGATTGTTAATTATCATTGAAAATTATGTTTTTTGCATTGACAATTATAACAATAACTATTCTTTGCAGTACTTTTCCATTCAACGCTACTATTGTCTATGGATTATGCTATTGTTTGTGGATTAGAGAAAATTTAATGAAATGAAAAACATGGTTTTGGTCCATCTAACCTAATAAAAAAAATTAACCATGATATTACTTTTCCATTCAAGGCTGCTATTGTCAATGGATTAGCGAAAATTTAATGAAATGCAAAACGTAGCTTTGGTCCATCTAACCTATTAAAAAAATTAACCCTACTATTGTTTATGAATTAGAGAAAAAAATTAAAGGAGAAATGCCAAGGGTGGCTTGCTTTGGTCAATCTAGTCAAACTAAAAAAATTATCTCTCCAAAAGAATGGATATTTACTTAGTGAGGGAATATTGAGTATTAATCCAGTACTCTCATACAAATACTTACAAGGATGACAAGTGAGTGACCCATGACATTATTAAAATTATGAATGTATGTTACATTGCTTTGAGATCCTTAAAACAAACAGTACGTTTTGTGAATGTCATAGGGGAAGAATGGAAGTGATCATAGATTTACAAAGTATTCAATTTTATGACATATCATATGAGAGAAACATAAGTGACTATAAATCTACAACGTATTCAACAAGTGTTGCATGGCAGCGTAGTCCCTGCTAGGTTGGAATGGGAGTAAATGTGTGGGTTGCAAGTTGTAGTACATGTGGTATCCATGCAGAATTTAGTATTTTTGAATTAGTTTTATTTGAAATTTATCAAAAAATATTAATGTCTGGTA
Source organism: Picea glauca (assembly GCA_000966675.3). NCBI lineage: Eukaryota > Viridiplantae > Streptophyta > Pinopsida > Pinales > Pinaceae > Picea > Picea glauca. The sequence continues at coordinate 54,769 of JZKD02S1674694.1, forward strand.
CATCAACGAAGGTTCCTAGTATCCAAGTTTGATAGTACATGAAATATTTAATACATAACCCATGTAACCCAACAATTATGGAGTCAGGGGTTGGCGGAGTTGCGGATTCACATTTTTCATTTTTCATGTTCAGCGTATTCTATGATATACATTTTGCACCCAACACTTCTGTCACAAGATTTATAGTAATTTATATAATGCTATATAATGTGATAACATTCTATAAATTACTCAGTCTCATGTATATGACAGAATTGTTGGGTGAAAAATGTATATGACAGAAGTGTTGGGTGCAAAATGTATATCATGGAACACGTTGAACATGAAAATGAAAAATCTGAACCCGCAACTCTACCAACCCGCGACTCCGTTATTGTTGGGTGCAAAATGTATATCACAGAACAAGCTCGACATGAAAAACTGAAAATTAAAAATAAATTTCACTTTTAATATCATAAACAAAATAAAAATTCCAATTTTACATTTAAAAACTTTAAAAATATTATTGAATAAAATTTAAATATTTGTTTATACTATTCATTAAGTAAAAAATGTTATAGAATTATATAAATTACTATAAATCTTGGTACAATGTTATAATATTCTATAAATTACAATGTTATAATATTCTATAAATTACCCAGTCTCATGTATATGACGGAATTCTTGGGTGCAAAATGTATATGACGAAAGTGTTGGGTGCAAAATGTATATCACAGAAGAAGCTCCACATGAAAAATGAAACATGTGAACCCGCCACTCCGTAATTGTTGAGTGCAAAATGTATATGGAGAAATTGTTGGGTGCAAAAAGTATATCAGGGAACAAACTGTACATGAAAAATGAAAAATAAAAATAAATTTCACCTTTATTATCATAAACAAAATCAAAATTCCAAAATTCCAAATTTACATTTAAAAACGTTAAAAATAATATTGAATAATAAATAAATAATTTTTTATACTATTCATTAAGTGAAAAGTGTTATAGCATTATATAAATTACTATAAATCTTGGTACAATGTTATAATATTCTATAAATTACTCAGTCTCATGTATATGACGAAATTGTTGAGTGCAAAATGTATATGACGGAAGTGTTGGGTGCAAAATGTATATCACGGAACAAGATGGACATGAAAAATGAAAAATGTGAACCCGCGACTCCATAATTGTTGGGTGCAAAATTTATATGACGAAAGTGTTGGGTGCAAAATGTATATCACGGAACAAGCTCAACATGAAAAATGAAAATTAAAAAAAAAAATCACCTTTATTATCATAAAAAAAATCAAATTTCGAAATTTGCATTTTAAAACATTAAAAATAATATTGAATAAAATTTAAATATTTGTTTATACTATTCATTAAGTAAAAAGTGTTATAGCATTATATAAGTTACTATAAATCTTGGTACAATGTTATAATATTCTATAATATTGTTGGGTGAAAAATGTTGATGACAGAAGTGTTGGGTGCAAAATATTCTCAGGGAATTGTTGGGTGAAAAATGCATATGACGGAAGTGTTGGGTGAAAAATGTATATCACAAACAGGTTGGACATGAAAAATGAAACATGTGAACCCGTGACTCCATGAACCCGCAACCCCACAATTTTTGGGTGAAAAATGTATATGGCGGAAGTGTTGGGTACATAATGTATATCACAGAACAAGATAGACATGAAAAATGAAAAATAAAAGATAAAAACAAATTTCACCTTTATTATCATAAACAAAATCAAAATTCCAAAATTCCAAATTTACATTTAAAAACATTGAATAAAATTTAAATATTTGTTTATACTATTTATCAAGTAAATTTTTTTATAGCATTATATAAATTACTATAAATCTTCATACAATGTTATAATATTCTATAAATTACAATGTTATAATATTCTATAAATTATTCACTCTCATGTCTATGATGGAATTGTTGGGTGCAAAATGAATATGAAGGAAGTGTTGGGTGAAAAATGTATATCACGGAACAAGTTGACATGAAAAATGAAAAATGTGAACTCGCGACTCCATAATTGTTGGGTGCAAAATGTATATGGCGGAAGTGTTGGGTGCAAAATGTATATCACGGAACACGATGACATGAAAAATGAAAAATAAAAATAAATTTCACCTTTATTATCATAAACAAAATCAAAATTTCAAAATTCCAAATTTACATTTAAAAACGTTAAAAATAATATTGAATACAATTTAAATAATTGTTTATACTATTCATTAAATAAAATGTGTTATAACATTATATAAATTACTATAAATCTTGGAACAATGTTATAATATTCTATAAATTACTTAGTCTCATATATATAAAGGAATTGTTGGGTGCAAAATGTATATGACAGAAATGTTGGGTGAAAAATGTATATCACAAAACACACTAGACATGAGAAATGAAAAAAGTGAACCTGGGAGTCCTCCAACCGGCTACTCAGTAATTGTTGGGTGCAAAATGTATATGACGGAAGTGTTGGGTGTAAAATGTATATCAGGGAACAAGCTGGACATGAAAAATAAAAATAAATTTCACCTTTATTATCATAAACAAAATCAAAATTCCAAAATTTCAAATTTAGATTTAAAAACGTTAAAAATAATATTGAATAAAATTTAAATAATTGTTTATACTATTCATTAAGTAAAAAGTGTTATAAAATTATATAAATTACTATAAATCTTGGTACAATGTTATAATATTCTATAAATTACTCAGTCTCATGTATATGACGGAATTGTTGGGTGCAAAATGTATATGATGGAAGTGTTGGGTGCAAAATGTATATCACGGAACAAGCTCGACATGAAAATTGAAAAATGTGAACCTGCGTCTCCGTAATTGTTGGGTGCAAAAATGTATATGACGGAAGTGTTGGGTGAAAAATGTATATCATGAAACAAGCTCGACATGAAAAATGAGAAACAAAAATCATTATCATAAACAAAATCAAAATTCCAAAATTTCAAATTTTCATTTAAAAATGTTAAAAATAATATTGAATAAAATTTAAATAATTGTTTATACTATTCATTAAGTAAAAAGTGTTATAGCATTATATAAATTACTATAAATTTTGGTAGAGTGTTATAGAAACCCACACATTTACTCCACTCTAACCTGGCACGTACTAAGCTGCCATGGAGCACTTGTTAATATGCGATAATGTTTTGTTAAATTTTATTTAATTAATTATTCAAATTTATTTTTATTTTTAATGTCGAGCTTGTTCCTTGATATACATGTTAAGTAAACATTTAAGGCTCTGAGGCCCGTTAGGTAAACATTTAAGGCTATCAAAAACATTTAAGACTGTCAGAACCGTCCAAGGGCCTGACGTTGTGTAAACATTTAAGAAGGTTGTCAGAACCATCCAAGGGCCTTGCGTTGTGTAAAAATTTAAGAAGTTTACAGGCTTTACTTAAGTTAAGTACTTAATAATAATAAAAAATAGACAAACCTTGGATACACTGGCACATTAAACATAGCGAGCAGAAACTGCTAAGACAAACATTCGAACTAATTCTAGCATTAATTCACCTTCAAGAAATGCATAAAAAAATATTTGATTCAAAAAGACCGTGTATGATCAAAAAGTTTGGATATATTAACATATAAAACATTAGGAATAGTGAAGCCGACAATAAGACCTCCAATCTGTTATCCAATCAGATTCCAATCAAATCATGACATATATGGTACTTTTTATTATATAAAAATCAATGTTTTTTTTGTTCTCCCTTTATACCTACGGCATGGACTAATAAAAGTTGTTATGTCTTATGACATGTTCAGAGGCATATATCTCATCATAATGATGTAGTATCCCAATTTCTTAGTAAAAAGTACTAATGAGTTTTGACATTAACATATTTTACTTATATATATATATATATATATATATATATATAAGATTAATTATTAACACTATACATATCTTCCTTGTCATACTTAGCTTAGATTAATTAGTTTTTGACTTGGTACTCCAAGTTATATGTTTTATTTTTATTTTTTTAAATCCATGAACTTAACAAAGTTTGAGCTAAGTGTCTGAGATAATGTTTCTATTAATGTAATAAGATTGGATGGTTGTTTGTTGATATATTCTCTCAACTACACTACCTAAATTAGAAAATAGTTAGATTCAAATAACTATATATAATAGATATAATAGAGTTATAGCTATGTGTAGACTTGTATTTTTTTATAATAAAAAATCTTGTTTTCCAACATACATTGTTTGTTTATTTGGTATCATATCATTGTTACATGGGAGAGAAGACTCTTTTCGGAGTCATAGATCCATTGGCCTTGATTTTCATAGCGATATGCTGAAAGTTTTATTTCCCTAGTCAAAAGATACCATTAGTACAATGAAGACAACTATGTGAGATGAACGATGGCCAAATCACGTGCTTGGTGCACAAATCACATCCCTCATTACTTCATAATGCAATATGATGTATATTTTCTACAAAATCTATTTAGAGAATGGTAAATGGAACTAAATAGTTATAACAAAAAAAAAAACAGAGATACAATGAAACTTGAATTTTATTAATAAATGAAATGTGATGAATCATAAAGAATGTTACAATGAGATTGAAAGGCATTTTTATCATAAAGAAGTAATGATGAAACCATAAACATCCAAAAACCTAACCTTAGGAGATGAAATGTAAAGAGACTTGTGGACCCCGATTGATTTAGTTGGTATGGCAACTTCCCTATATTATAACTTTTTTATGCTATCTTCATTTGACAAGCTTGAGAAGTTTTTCCTGAAAAGTACACAGATTTTTTTTTCTTTAAAACAACTTTAGAAAAATTTAACGGGCTCATATTCCATACATAGTAAAAGGCATAGAAACAACACCTACAAATGCAAAATAACTAGTTGAGTGGGGGAGTAGGGATGAGAAAGTTAATTCTATCACTCCACTTTGTCTTTTAGCTACATCTTGTTGATCTAGCAAGATAATATAAATAAATATGGTTGCAATTGAGATAATTATTTGGTGAAAAAGAAATAAATCCAAAGTTTTCTTCAAAATTACAACTATTTAGATTTAAAATGATTTATGAGACATCCATGTCTTGTCATATAAATTATTTAAATTCTCTTACAAGACAATTAGCAAAAGTTGGTGTTAACATCAATGATGAAGATGCAAAAGCAATTTTATTAAAAATTCTATCTTCAAGTTATAACAATGGTGTCTTAACTTTGAGCCAAATGTCTCTCAAACATTAGATGAAATGAAAGAAACATTTTTAGCAGAGGAAAAGAGACTAAATATAGGAAACACAAAAGGAGGTTCTCGAACTAAAATTGAACTATTTTCCACGGGAAGGATGAGAAAAATCAAGAGCTCAATGGAATGCTTCTACTTTAAGAAATTTGGTCATATATCATGGTATTGAAAAATCTGTGCTTTGGTCATATAGCTTGGTATTGAAATATAGTCATCTATGAAGATCCACCATATTTCTATGATGATAATGAGTTCAATGAAGAAATGAAATCATCAAACATTTTTAGAATAGTAAAGGATCCAGAAAAAGTTCACGGAAGAGCTTAGTATGGATGGTTGTCCAATTAGTTCAAGAGTTGTGGATCTAGGGAACCATCCCTCATTAGTTTTTGAAGACATGTGAGTGGTTTGCTAATGAGTTTATGTGACATGTGTGTGGGTGTTGAGTAATTGAGTTGGAGAGATTAGTGATTCGTTATTTCAGAAGTGGAACTCGAGAATTCAACTTGGGAGCTACTAAGGAATCTTGATGGAGATAAATTATATAATCACTAAGGTGGAGTGTTGAACATAATGATTCCATTAATATAATAAGATCAGGCTGTTGTTTGTTGAGATATTCTCTCAACTACACCACCTAGAAAATAGATAGGTCTAAATAACTCTATATAATAGAGTTATAACTCTCTAAGAGTTCATTTTATAATAAAAATCCAAGTTTGTTTATTTTAAGTTATGCTTAAGCCATTAAAATTCGAGGTTTTTCCTTTTAGGACCATAATAGTTTTACAAACACCATAATATTGTGTAAGTGTCTCGTAAATATGTGGTAAGTATATGTTAATTTTTTCATTTCATTATATTTTAATTAATAATATAATTAATAAACTAATAAATAGGTGCAATTGGAAGGTGATCACCTCTTAGGAGCACCATGGGGAAAATGAGCCAGTGGACATAGTGATGGTCAACAAAATATTGTTTTATTATGTAGCGACATGCCTTCAAGATTTTGTCTAAGTGCCCTATGGGGGGACACATATTGCTCATGAAAGTGAGGAGTTCATGCAAGCTTTTGGAGAAAACCATTGAGAATTATACCATTTGATCCACTCTCTCATGACTGAACCATGGGAGAAGTAAGTTGGTATATTGATGTTGAAATTGCATAGTGTCACGGGTTTACCTATGTGCTAACTTAGTTTTTGTTTCCATGCAAGTATGAAGAAACCATGGATGTGTATAAGGGTAATTGACACACTTGAGATTCCCTAGATTTGGAGGGAAGTGGGATTGTTTGAGGGGACATTTAATAGTCAAGGGGGTCCCACTCCTTGTGTTGTACAATGTTGAAAGGGAAAGAGAGGATGGTGAGTGAAAGACATGATGTAGAGTGGGACTATTATAGAAATGATCTGTTGAAAGGTATTTCTCTAGTTGTAATAGTTAGTTGTTGGGATGATAGAGGAAAACCATAGTAGTAGGTAGTAAATTTTCCCTGGTTGTTTCACAGTTTTGCATGAGTGTAGCACCTAATCAAGATGGTTCCTAATTCTATGAGGAAAAATCTCCCATGGAACTATTTCTCTAAGTGAAAATATCATAATAAATAAGTAATCTAATATTTATTGTTATATGTTGATGACTAATATATGTTGATGACTAATATTGTTGTGCTACTATAAATTGGAAATATGTGTTTATTTGATGAAGATTCAAGATTGAAAATTAAGATTAGCTCAAGAATGCAACATGTGTGATAATTATTTATATAAAGTTTTGAGGATTTTCATAGCCATATATTACATCCGAGAAGGCATAATTCTATCTCATTAGTGAAAATCAATTTCCATCTTATTAGTTTTGTGTAAAGGACCTTATGAGTATGCTAGAAAAAGCTAAAAACATGAAGAAAATATAATTGTATGTATAAAAATGAAAAGTTGTTTTGTGTTTTTGTGTGTTTTTGAGTTGACAAAAAAATTCCATATATTTTTTATTTTTAAGTATTTTTTTCCAATGTTTAACATTGTTTCCAACAATTAAAACAAATTTATTAATAAACTTGCAAGGAATTATTTCATCAAATTAAATGTTTAGGAGTGATATACTAACGTTTACTCCACAAATATTTTTAATCTACTTTTGACTACTAATTTAAATGTAACTAATCGCTTCTCGAAGTCCACAAACTTTTCATGGAGTATTTATTAAACTTGAGAGCATAATACAAATTAGCTTTTCGTGTGGGACAAATCGGCTAAGATAATTTCACAATGAACTTACTTTAAATTAGGACATTACATCATGAGATTTTCCATACTTGAGAATTTAGCGAACTCGAAGTAGAATTTTTTGGCCGAGATGAAACAAGCGAAGAATGGTTTAGTTATTGAGTTGGACAAGCTTGAAAGTATTTGACCCGAGTAAATTATTGATTCATAGTGGGATTTAATTATCCTTTAGTTTTATTCAAAGCAATCAAGTTAACAATGTTGTATCCGTTGGATATATATAGTTTTTATATATATTTGAAATTGAAAAAACTAATATTATATAATATGAAATATGCATCGTTATAAAACTTGATATATATAGGTGTTGTTTAACTGTTTTAGATTTTTTTTTAAAGTAATCAAGTTAACAATGTTATATCTCTTGGATATATATAGTTTTTATATATATTTGAAATTGAAAAAACTAATATTATATAATATGTAATATGTATTTTTATATAACTTTATATATATATATATATATATATATATATATATATATATATATATATATATATATATATATGTTATTTAATTGTTTTAGATTTTTGTTTTTTTAGGAGAAAAGTGACATAAATTTGTAGTAAGTTACAATTTTTTGTTATTTAAATTGCATTTTTAAATGGAGAAATGGATTAAACATGATGAAAAACCTCTGAAACACTTGGATTACACATATTTAACC
>JZKD02S1674694.1:80732-113532 GCA_000966675.3 Picea glauca
CTAGAGTGGTGGAAAGTTTGCATCTAACGAGAAGAAAACATGAGAAGTCTTGGTTAGTGCAATTGGCCACAGGGACCAGGAGGAAGGTCACTGAATTGGTTAAGTCTTGTTTAGTGAACATGAAAGGAATGAGCACTAAGGCTGAATTGAACATTTTTCCTTTAGGCTCATACGATTGCTTAATTGGGATGGACTGGTTGGACCAACACCATGCCCTTCTGGATTGTCATAACAAGAGTTTTACATGCCTGAACGAGGAGGGAAATCAGGTAACAGTCCAAGGATTTCCCAGAGCCGTGGCTGTTAGGGAAATCTCAGCCATACAGCTGAAGAAATGTTACCAGAAGGACTATCAATTATATGCATCTCGGGTGGAAGAAGCATCCCGAGATGTAGTCTCGAATCTAGAAGACCACGAAGTACTCAAAGAATTCAAGGACATATTTCAGGAGGTACCTGGACTACCTCCGAAGAGGGACATCGATTTTTCTATAAATGTGATGCCTGGAACAACTCCAGTTTCGAAGGCTCCTTATAGAATGAGTACAAAAGAGCTGAAAGAGTTGGAATTGCAGCTCGAAGAGCTACTAAAGAAAGGTTACATTCGCCCTAGTGTGTCACTGTGGGGAGCCCCGGTCCTATCCGTGAAGAAGAAATATGGGACGCTGAGACTGTGCATTGATTTTTGACAGTTGAATAAGGTCACTGTCAAGAACAAGTATCCTCTGCCAAGGATTGATGATCTTTTTGATCAGCTGAAGGATGCAAAAATATTTTCAAAAATAGACCTCATATCTGGATATCACCAAGTGAGAATAAAGAATGAGGACATCAGCAAGACCGCCTTTAGAACCAGGTACAGTCATTATGAGTTCACGGTGGTGTCGTTTGGGATGTCCAAGGCGCCTACTGTTTCCATGTGCTTAATGAATGGAGTGTTCAAAAATTATTTGGACAAGTTTGTCATAGTCTTCCTGGACGATATCTTAGTGTATTCCAAGACAGAGGAAGAACATGAACAACACCTGAGAATGGTGTTGCAGGTGTTGAGAGAACACCAGCTGTACGCAAAACTGAGCAAGTGCTCATTTTACCAAAGGCAAATCCATTACTTGGGGCACATTATATCAAAGGAAGGGATTGTTGTGGATTCTGAGAAGGTACAGGCCATTCGAGAATGGCCAACACCAAGGAATGTGACAGAAGTTAGATCTTTTATGGGTCTGGTGGGCTACTATAGGAGGTTCATAGCTGAATTCTCAAGGATAGCTCATTCTATCACTTCCTTGCAAAGAAAGGAGAAGAAGTTCCAATGGACTGAAGAATGTGAGAGTAGATTCCAGCGATTGAAGTAGCTGCTAACCAGTGCTCCAATCCTGAAGATTGCAGATCCAAACAAGGATTACGTAGTGTGCATAGATGCATGTAAGGAGGGGATGGGAGGAGTTATCATCCAAGATGGATTTGTAGTTTGTTATGAATCCCGAAAGTTGAAGGAACATGAGAAGAATTATTCCACTCACGATTTAGAGGTGGCAGCAATCATCCACGCCCTGAGGAAATGGAGACATTACCTCATGGGAAAGAGATTCAAGTTGAGAACAGACCATAATGGTCTGAAATATTTATTTGATCAGCCGACCTTAAATGCCAGGCAAACTAGATGGCTGGAGTTTCTGTGTGAATATGATTTTGATATCAAGCATATCAAAGGGAAAGAAAATAAGGTGGCTGATGCACTCAGCAGAAAAGTGCACGTATTACATGCTATATCCATTAGCATGTACATAACTGAGATGAAAGACAGAATTTTGGAAGCTGCAAATACTAATTTGCAGTACAAAGGTCTTGTAGCAAAGCTACAACAGAGTGAGAGACCACAAACCCAAGAAAGTTACACCTTGGGGACTGATGGTTTACTTCTGTATAAAAATAGAGTGTATGTACCCAATGTATGAGAATTGAAGCTGGCAATTCTAAAGGAGATGCATAGCGTGGCTTATACTGGACATCTTGGATATCAGAAGACTGTGGCAGTAGTCAAAAGCCATTATTTTTGGCCGGGTTTTAAGAAAGAAATCGCTGAATACATCGCCAGATGTATGGAGTGCCAAAAGGTTAAAGCTGAGCATAGGCACCCAGCAGGGTTGCTGCAGCCTTTACCTATTCCTAAATGGAAATGGGACGTGGTAACAATGGATTTTATCACTGAACTACCTAGAACAAGCAAGCAACATGATTCAATCATGGTGGTGGTGGACAAGCTTACTAAAGCTGCCCATTTTATTCCACTAAAAATCACCCACAGAGAAGCAAATGTTGTTGATATCTTTTTAAAATAAGTTGCACACTTTCACGGAATTCCTAAAACAATTGTGTCTGATAGAGACCCGAAATTCACTTCGAATTTCTGGAAAGGATTGTTCAAAGGATTCGGAACGAATCTAAACTTTAGAACATCATATCATCCCAAGTCTGATGGAAAGACAGAGAGAGTGAACAGAGTAATAGAAGACATGCTGAGAATGTATGTGATGGATAAACCATCAAGGTGGGAAGACTACCTGTATTTGGTAGAATTCGCCTACAATAATGGGTATCATGCATCATTGAAGATGAGCCCATTCGAAGCACTTTATGGAAGAAAATGCAACACTCCACTGAGCTGGGATAATCCAACTGACAGAGAAGTAGTTGGGCCTGAGCTGCTCAAAGAGATGGAAGATCAAATGATAAGAATTAAACATAATCTAAAATCTTCCCAGGACAGGCAGAAAAGTTACGCGGATAGTAACAGAACCCATAGAGAGTTCAAAGTGGGTGACCATATTTTCTTGAAAGTGAAAACTAACAGGAGTTCCCTAAAGCTGGGAAGTTGCGCCAAGTTGGCAACAAGATTTTGTGGGCCATTTGAGATCCTGGAAAGGATTGGGCCGGTTGCATACATGCTTGTATTACCTACATCTATGATTGTACATAATGTGTTTCATGTTTCACTGCTTAAGAAATATGTACCTGATGCTAATCATGTTATCGATTGGAATGTGATTCAGGTGGAACCAGAAGGTGTTATGCAAGTGCATCATGTACGCATACTGGACAGGAAAAGAAAACAGCTTCAGAATCAAGTCATAGAGTTTGTAAAGGTCCATTGGACCTGGTACGGTCCTGAGGACATGACATGGGAGCATGCAGATGTTATGAGGGCAGAGTACACGCATCTTTTTGAAGATTTTTGAAAAGCTTGCAGATGCTGTGTAAAGTTGCACTGAGGACAGTGCAAAAATAAGGGGAGGGGGATTGTATTGTCCCCAAGGCTGAGCCCCATTATAAACCATGTTTTGAAAGGAATTGTAATTATGTTTTATAGGCTGGTGTGCCAAGTTTTTATAAGCTAGAGGCTTATGTGTTTGTTAGGCTAGGGAGCCTAAGTGTTGAAGGCTAGGAGCCTGTTGTTGTATATGTAATCACGCAGAACAATTAATAAAACATTAACACTACCATGTGCAGACCAACCACAATGAATGAGTGAAGGGGGACAAAGCATCCATGGGGTGGGCAAGGAATTAGGGGCTGGAAGATGGGAAAAGGGGCTAAGTGTTGAGCTTAGGGGCTAAGCCTAAGGGGGGGGCTTAAGCCTGGGAATAATATTTTAATACTATCCCAAAAGACATGTGCATTTTATGATTTATCCTAAGTCTGGGCAAGGGGAGAACATACAAGGGAGATTCATGCTAGTGGAACGCATGCAGTTTCATGGGTGACAAGTGTCAACCCTGACACATGCAAATAAAACGGCCAGGGTGAGCCGTGAGAAGGTTCCTTCCCCATTCTGCCCAATTGTCTAAACGCGTACAAAGCCCTGGATAGTACTACCAACTCGACTCCTGTAGAGAACCTTCGTGCGTCCCTGTGATTCGAAAAGTCTGTGTTTGGCTCTGAGAAAACCGGTGTGTATATTCCCTGAACGAGAAGCCTGCGTGGATTTGGGAAAGAGTCTGTGTTTGGTTCTAGAAAATTGGTACGCCCCTTCTCTGTTCTAAACCGGGGAGTCTGAATCGACCCCTACGTGGACGACTCGTCATGCATCCTTGAGAATCCAGAATGTGAGTCTATTCCGTGTTGCCAAATTGAGAAAACAAAAGTGTCTCATCCCTGCTAAGCATGGTTATACTGTTGCACCTGTCTGGAGCTGCCCTGGGGTGTTTGTGTCTGGATTCCCGTGGATTGTGGTAGATGTGTAGTGTTTGAACCTATGTGGCTTGTTGGCCAGTTTGTACAACACTCTCTCCAGGTGAGAGAGGTGGTTGAAATTGGAAGACCAGGTGGTTGGACCTGTGAGTGACTCCCTCCAGGTGAGAGAGTGCATAGAGGAAGGAGAGAACTCCTGGAAGGAACCTTGTAGCTTCCATAGAGCCTGGAGACTTACGGTCTGACCTGTTCCTGTAACCCAAGGTAAGAGAAATTAGCAGCCGAAGGACTGTCTAGGTGACAGAGAAGGTTTATACTTCTGGGGTGGAACATGCATGTGGGGAATGAGGGTCTGTGGGCAGTGAGCGTGGGAGGTTCCTTGGAGAGAATCCCTTCCTTGTGGTTGTGTGTTGTTTTCCCTGTAACCTCAACCTAGCCTAGATTTCCTTGCCTTGGGGTGGAGCTTAGTCCTAGCTCGGGGGTGACCCATTGCTGAGCTGATGAGCAGTGCGTTCGAAGGCTGGGAGGTTCGTGGAAGGCCTACACTTGGTTGGTGGATTCTACCACTGTTAAAAGATAAGTATCTCATTATGTTTTTATCACGTTTTGCATGACTCTATTGTTTATGTTATCATGATTTTCCGCTGTGTATATGAATTAATATGAAATTCTATGGATTGATAATTATAGCAGTAATTAATATGTTTTACTCTGAGCTTAAATGTGTTTATTTGTTGAATGCATGTGGATCATATAATACGTGTATGAGTTATGTATAGAATTGTGTCATAATCTTCTCTTAATAGTAAATAAGCCTTAGTAGATGAAAAGGTGCGCTACAAAATGTGTCCACTGGTATTCTCTATCTGTAAACCAAACTATACATGTATGTAACAACCTGTACTGAATATATCCTTTCTTGAATACATACGTGAAATAAAATTATAAACTTTTGTCTGTGTAACTGCTTTCTCAATCGATCAATCTCCCATTTCGTACTTCCACTTATCTGACTGTTTTGAATCTATTTATGAAAATACATCAAATGACTCAAGGATAGTTCTTTGATTTGTAGTACCTAATGCACTGACTCCCTCTATTTAATATTCGTATTTACTGGGATAATTCAAGCCTATTGGCTCATAACAATACCTTCTTTGATGCAGAGTAATCTTCCTCTTCGTCTATGGAGACATCTTCCTTTTAATCTTCTTTCTGAATTATGTCATCATCCTGAGTTTCGACATATTCTTTGTCATCCTCTACCTGAATTGTGACACTTTCTTCTTTTCTTGTAAATTCATCATGATCTTGTGTTGTTGCAAATCTTGTAAGTATGATTCCTTGGAATTGTTCTTCATTTTCCTTCTCTTCTAGTTTTTCACTTATTCTCCAAGCCTTCTTGTATCTATCATCAATATTTTATTTCATGGGATGATTTATGATGCTTCTACAATTTCAAGCTATGTGTCTATAGTTGTGGCATTTATAACATTCAATATTATGTGGAGCAACATAATAATTTCTCACCTGATCATTTCTTTCATACGCTTTACAATCTAGAAGTTTATGTCCAAAGTTAGTACAATTAAAAAAAATGACCATAAAATAAATTTACATACCTAGGAGTGAATGATCTTATTTTTGGTGTAGTCCTTCTGAAATCCTTCCTTGGATGATCAAAATCTTCTCTTTGGTTATTTATTCCACAACGATTGATGCTTCTTTGTTGCCTGAATGTATAAGGTCATATGTATTCATTCATTTCTGATTCTTGTTGACCCTGATTCCTTCCTTTCATAACTTCTGCATAACTCCTTTTTTATGTCATGGATCTTAAACCTTCCTCAAAATGAACATTCATATATCCTAGTACATATTTTTCTCTATATGGCCTTTGAGTGTTGAGAATATTTTCTAACACTTGAGAACTTTTCAAGTTTTTGTTCATCTTGTTGACTTCAAATCTCAATGTTACGATTTCATTTTCAAGATTCTTACACTCTTTTTCTTTATTTGTCATTTGGTTCTACATTACTTCTTCCTTTCTCTTTCCTTCTTTAAGTTGGATTTTAAAATAAATGTTTTCTTCTTTTAATGATTTGTTCTTCTTCCTTTCTTTCTTCAATTCAGCTAAAGACACGATTAATTTTTCCTCAAGATCCACTTTAACTTCTTTGTTGTTCTTCTTATTTTACATGGCCATAAAGAGTACTCTCTCTGAGTCACTGTCTCTTTCATTATCTTCATTACATGAAGAGTTGTCTTATCTTGACTAGAAATTTTTCCTGAAGACTTTCCTTTTGTCTTTCATGTTTCCCTTTTGATATTTCTTTTCTTTCTTGGGATCTTTCTCTTCATCACTATATGACTTCTTTTCATAAGAACACTTATTTTCAAAATGACCAATTTTATGACAATTAAATTTTTTTAAGGGAAGCATACCTTTCTACTTGTTCGTTCCTTTATTCAACTTCCTTACAAAGTTGGCCATTTATTCATCCTCATTTGCATCATCGCTACAGTTTTGATTTGGCTTTGACTCAACATTTTTCTTCTTCTTTGTCTTTTGGATGCTTTAAAAGTTGCTTCTTGTATGGATGGATTTTCTTGTACTGTTCTCATTTCATAAGCTGTAAATATTCCATGTATCTCATCCATGCTTGTCATACCCATATATTCTCTTTATTATATCACGTTGAAATATTAGGATCAAATCTCATTGGAATATATCTCGGTACTTTTTGAAAAATTATAGATTTGCCAACTCCTTCTCCTAGTCTTTT
Organism: Picea glauca; assembly: GCA_000966675.3. NCBI lineage: Eukaryota > Viridiplantae > Streptophyta > Pinopsida > Pinales > Pinaceae > Picea > Picea glauca. Next base: position 87,710 of record JZKD02S1674694.1, read on the forward strand.
AATTGCATTAACTATTTCATCAACTCGTAAAAATTAAGCTACAATGTTTTCATGTTCCTTCATCCTTGGTTGTTCAAATTGACCTCTGTAAGTTTTAAGCTTGGCCTCCTTAACTTTGGAATCCCCTTCATAAACATTCTGAAGTTTGTCCCAAATTTTCTTTGCAAAATCACAATGCATAACCTTGACATATACTAAATCAAACAGACCATTCATGATAGAAATTTCATCTCTCAAATTGTTTTGACTGAGTTTCTTTCCAACGTTATCTATTGGAGGAGTGACAAGCTCTTTGTATCCATCTACTATTGATTCCCAAACATAGAATCTGTGTTCCTGTACATATTTTTTCATCCTTATGCTCCAAAATCCATAGTTTTTTCCGTCAAACTGTGGTATTCCATTATTATACAATTTTTTTCTCTCCATGATCATCCTTCTAGTGGCTAAAATAATTTCTTGAAGGACCTTCTTTGATACCAATTGTTATAATACTGAGAGGAGGGGGGGGTGAACTAGTATGAACAATTTTTCAACTTTTAACCACAATATATATTATTTCACTCTAAGAACAATGCTCAACAATTTATCATCATTGAATCATCTATGATTGCATTCAATATATGATGAGCATATAATCACAAGTAACATCACATCAAATACATAGTACACTGGTATTTATGTGGAAATCCAAATGGGAGAAAACCACATAATGCTTTCTTATATATATAAGGAATTCATTTATAGGAAACAACAACTTCTAAATTCTCTAGCTGCAACTGGAAGGAGGATACAACCCCCTATTTACAGACTCCAACCTGAAGGAAGCTAGAACTCCCTAAATTCTCTGGATCCAACCAGAAGGAGGCTACAACCCATTGATTCCTAGGCTCCAACTCCATGAATTCTCTGGATCCAGCTAGAAGGAGGCTACAACCCATTGATTCCCAGTATCCAACCTGATGGAATCTCCAACTCCCTGATTCTTTGGCTCCAACCAGAATGAGGATACAACCCCCTGATTCTCATGCTCCAACCTGAAGGAAACAAAAACTCCCTAATTTTTTGGCTCCAATGAGAAGAATGATACAACCCCCTTTCCTTTCCTCATCCTATCGCCTTGTAATACAAGTGTAGACCAACTTTCACTACCACAATAACTGCCACTATCATTGTCACTGTCATTATCTCGTCAACCTATAGCTTGTCACATCAACCTATCACTAATCAACATGTCCAACCTATCACTGTCACACATACTCAACCATATCCTCTCACATGGATGACATACAAGGAACACCTCTCAAATAGATGTCCAACATTACCAACACATGCCTCTACCAAGCATATACCAAACCATCAACCTGTATCACAGCACGTGCATCAACCATACACCAACACTTGTACCATAATAAGCATCAACCGTATACCAAAAAATGTATCATCAACCTGTATGTATCAATCCTATGCCATATCATGTATCACTCATGCATAAAACCTATACCATGTACCATACCATGTGACAACCATGAGAATCAACCATTTAAATCACTCATGTGCATCAACCATGTACATCAACACCACATCATGTACAAATCATATACAATATCGTGCCATACACCATATAGTACCAATAAACCAAGATATGAACAAGCAATGTATCTCACCAAGAAGAACTCAAACAACATGGTACTACCATGCATTTGGTGATGTGCCTCAGGTCATAATAAAAATCCCACAAACACATGCCTCAAACATGCTCCTCAATATAACCAAGATGCAACCACATAATACAATATACCAAGCCTCAAGTATGCACCATAATATGCAACCAAACTAGATACCAAGATACCCAATAATCCTTATAATAAATGTATCATAACATCACCAAGAGGTACCATACCATCATGTATCATCAACATGTACCATACCAGAACCAAGCATGTAACCCTTAAGACTTACACATAAGCATACATGTTACATGTAGTTGTCCTGAAACTCTGTAAAAATGACATGTAACTCTCTTTCAGAATTCAGGGAATTGGTACCAACATTTACTCAATATTTCATGAGCTTTTCACATATCTGCGACTTTATCTTCTACTATCCACGAATATCCATTCTTTTCTCCATTGTATCCCACGTACATCCACTCCCTTCTAACATATAAACCATGGATACCTCAAAAAATAGGGTTAATCGTTCTTGTTGCAACTCCGAGTATTTCACCTTCAACCTTCCTTTGCTACCTTCGAAAAATTTCTTCAAAAACTAGCCAAAAAATCATGATACTAGACAATAACATTCACAAGATATATATTCAATTATAAGTGTCTGAGTGTATTTGTGAATGATTCCTTTAGGGGTATATATATTTTTTCTAGGTAACCCTTTCCCTTAAACTTAAGGCTTCTAGATACTTCTTGTTACAACCACTTTACCCTTTCATTCATTGACTTGTAACCAACTAGGGACACTTGACCATTATTTGGGGATTCAAACTTCACAAGGCCATATCTCCCTAGCCGTGAGGAACCATGTTGAGTACCACATATCACCAGAAATAACACAAAAGGGAATATCCATCTATGAATGTATTACCTTCAATTTTATTGTCCTTCATGTCCATATTCTTCAACCAAATTTGGGTCCCATAACCACACCTTCGAGAATACATGTATACTACATCAATTTAACCCAACTAACTCATCATCGATATCAATCATACAAATTTCAATCAACTATCCAACAATCTTATCCACATCTTTGGACCTCTCCAAGGGTTGATATCAATATCTAAGGGTTGAAATCAATGACAACCAATTTTCCAAACCAATTTTCCAACACTGATCTAGGTGGATATTGGTGGCCACCCGCCTATTCCAACTAGCTCAAAACAGTGTGTTGGCAGCTTACTATTTTTAGCCGTTTTTTGGTTCCTAAACTTTTGAGGCCATTTTAATGGCCTAAAGGACATTTTTCACAATTGGGGAACTCAATGAAAATGAAAGGCTTATGTTGAGCTCCCAAAATGAATGTCCTCATTGATACCTTTCAAATGAGATATTGTGGGCCCCAAATAGAGATCATATGCCAAAGTTACACCTCTAGGAAGTTGATACACCAAACTACCCAAAACAACGTCCACAAAACTGTTGGCTTTTCATCTTCCAGGATTAGGGTTTTGGAGTTTCTTTATGTTAAAAAGGCCTTTGGAACCTCATTGTAACAATCATCTTCTTGTGAATGTGAGTAGCCATCACATCTCTTCTCAGGGATAAGTTTCCACCATTCTAGCGAGTCTTTCACTCTGTATTTATATATTTTTGTACATTTCACTCATTAATATAAATTATGTATTACTATATATTTGTGCCTCTTATTATATATATGATATATCTCTATTATATTATTGGATCTTTTGCAATATCTATGTATATTTCTGTGTTATATCTTCGCTCTCATTTCATGCTGAAAATAATCCAGATCAGTGGTATGAGAGAAATATGCTCTTGATCATTTTTCAATGCATGTCCCCGACGAGGTCCGAGTATAGAAAGTTGGGTCTCGATCTTATCTCTCTTTAGGAAAATCGCTCTTGCATGCCCAAGAAACCCTCCATAGCGGAAGAAAAGAAAAATGATTGACCATAAGTTTCTATCAATCTATTGCTTGAGCAAGCTCTCACGCGACAGAGGGATGAAATGATGGAGAGTTTTTCCCACATCCTTCAATGTCTGTCAATAACAATAGGAACATCTTCATCAAGCCACCACTTTGGAAGAACATCTCCTTCAAGGTAAAATTCAATTTTCATATTCCTATATTTGAAGGTCAGATAGATGCAAATGCCCTAGAAAAATGGTTAAATATGCTAGAAGGTTATTTCTGTCTCCAAATATTTTTCGACATGGAAAATATCACCTGCGCACTCCTTAAAGTTCTTACCCATGTCAAACATTGGTGGGAAACTTACTGGGATCAAATTTCCATAGAGGAGTGCAAAATATATAGGGTCGAGCCCACTTGGGATGTTTTTGTGGATGCGTTCAAGGAAAAATATTACCATGTTGGTAACTATGAAGACCAATACATGAGATGGAACACACTACAGTAAGAGAGGGGCCAAATAGTGTCAGAGTTCACAAATAATTTCCATACCTTGCACACCAATCTGGGTATGAAAGACTCCGAGCGTAATCTAGTTCTGAAATACTATGGGGATCTACATAGGCACATCCAAACCAAAATGGATTTCCTAGACATATCATCACTCAAACATTTCTATTGATATGATGTCAAAATCAAGTAGAAATTTATGCACCAGAACAAATGGGAGATTCGGTTTACAAATACACAACAACCAAAGTATAATAAAGACGTCTCTAACAAACAACCTCCAAAAAACCACTCCAATCCATAGGAAAAGAAGAGTCACGGGAAAACTAAGAAGGACACTGTAAAATGGTGTGATTTCCATAAAATCCCCTAGAAAAACACTGATGAATGTCGTTCAAAAAAATCTTTGGTGGTCGATATCAAAGAAAAGGAGCAGAACCTCGATTCAAAATATTATTCGAAAAATAATGGGAGGAGATAGATCATTGACGCAGACCCAAATGCTAATGTCTCGACCACAACAATTCAATCAGAAGAATCAACAGATCCTGAAGAGGGGGAGCACCTCTTTCATTCACAACTATGGGTGAGGGGGACCCCATTACATTTCATCATTTATAGCGGAAGCCAGAAGAACCTCATATCAACAGAGGTCGTCAAATAGGATTGTTGACAACACCACACCCGCAACCATACAATATAGGGTGGCTTCGCCAGGGATGAGATATCGTTGTTAGCCAACAATTTTGATTCTCATATGACATCCAACCCTTCAAGGATGATGTATTATGTGATGTTTCCTCACTCAATATCGTTGATGTTCTTTTGGGCCAACCATATATGTGGAAGAATCATGTTATTTATGAGTCTCAACCCTGTAGTGTCATTATTACTATGGGGGGTCATCTCTATAGGATACCAAAGGTATTTCCAACTACTGCCCCACCTAAACAGTGTCACAAGGTAGTATCTCATACTACAAAATTCATCTTCTTCACAATCTATTGAAAAGGTAAAAAAAAGGACACTGAAACCACTACATCCTTGGTCCAAGTACCTTCTATCCAATAGAAGTAGGTTGACAAGATTGAAGCAAAGCATTACGTTTCCTTCTGCACACATTCATCTCATCAGGTTCTCAAAAACCTCCCATAAACCAAGCAACACAACTTCTCCAACAAGGAAAGCAACTCACCAAGGTTCATATTTAGCAAGAACTTTCCCCACTCCCTCGGGAAATCAATGCTATGGAGACCATTTCTTCTTAAGGAGGTAGGATTGATCCAGGTGGATATCGGTGGCCACCCACCTATTCCAACTGGCTCAAAATATTTTGTTGGCAAATTACTACTTTTAGGAGTTTTTCGATTCCTAAACTTCTTAGGCCATTTTGAGGGCCTAAACGATGTTTTTTCACAATCGGGTAACATAATTACTACCAAAGGATTAGATCGAGCCCCCAAAACTAATCTCCTCATCGATATCTTTCCAACAAGATATCGTGTGCCCCAAACATAAATCGTATACCAAAGTTATGCCCCCTCGAAGTTGATACACCAAACTACCCAAAACGAGGTCCACAAAACTGTTGGCTTTTTATCTTCTGGGGTTAGGGTTTTGGAATTTACTTATGTTAAAAATTCCTTTGGAGGCTCATTGTAACAATCATCTTCTTGCGAATGTGAGTAATCATCGCATTTCTTCTCAGAGATAAGTTGCCACCATTCTAGCGAGTCTTTCACTCTGTATTTCTACAGTTTTTTACATTTCGCTCATTAATAGAAATTGTGTATTACTGTATATATGTGCCTCTTATTATATATCTAATATATCTTTGTTATATTATTGGCTCTCTAGCAATATCTTTGAATATTTCTATGTTATGTCTCCTCTCTCATTTCGTACTGAAAATAATCTGGATCAAGCACCCTCCTCCTAAAGTGCCTTATGTGGACCCCTAGGGTCCCACCCAAACTATGAGAACATTTCATTAGGGAGGAGTTACTTATCTTAACTTCCCACAAACTCCTAATGAGAAAGGGGATAAACCAATGTCTTTATTATCCATTTCATCCGCTTCCTTATTGTTTTCTCTTAAAATGTGGAAAAATTGGATAGAGATGTAGCAAAGAGAAAGTTGGTGCATTTATATGAGAAAACTTAACTTAATCTCCTTAGTATTGGAGCCAATTATGATGTATCTTTTGGTGTTCTGTTGATGGAATAATTGACCATGATCAAAATTTGATAAATCACCCAGCCAGGGCCCCAATTAGACCCTTTTCCTTTTGGGTTGGTGATTTTGACTCGTTTATAATGGGTCCAGTTACCCATTTAAAGGTTTTTCTTTAGTGAATGAAGACTTAACTTGAAGCTTTGCTAAATCCTAATTGTAGAAAAGAAAAGAATGAGTCTATTTCTATTCTAAGTCTAAACTATCCTAATTGAGATATAGAATTAATTCACAATGTCTCGGTTCATAGCAAGAAGAATAAAAAAAACTTGAGCAAGAGATAAAAGTGAGCTATTAATATATAGAAGTAGTTCATCTAACCTAATAATGATTAAAACAAATACACATCAATCTTAACTCTGTAAATAGTTACTAAGGGAAGATTAGATATGTATACTCAAGGTCAATATGGAGGATTAAAATATATTGAACATGAGATAAGAAAGTTGCCTAACTAAGGAAACAATTCACAAAGAAAGACAATGATTAAAGAAAATGCATACCAATAATGAATCTAGTAAATATTTACTAGAAATTATAGATATGCAAACTCACATTCCAATGTTAATTAACAAATTCAAACTAATCATGAAAGACATATTATCAATGATTTTAAATAAACATGAATACACATAACAAACTAATATTCATCGAGAATGAAATTTGTAAAATGGAAAGTCTTTTATTAAACTCAAAACATGATAGTAGTATCAAATTCTAAATATAAACAAAAGACCTGAGAGTCTCTTATCATTTACAAAACTTGACAATAGTGCACTAGTTTTATAACTAATTTCAAACTCAAAATACAAAAGATTTCAAAAAAGAGATTGTAATAGCACATGTTTCTCTTTGCCTAGGACCACCATTTTTCCATCTATTCTTTCATCCTCCAACCTCCCTTTCTCTTTGAAGCTCATTATCCTTTTATATTCCTTTTGAATTTGTTTGTCTTCATGATTTTATGCTTTCAAATCCTTTACTATGATGCATATCATTTGATAGCCTCCACTTTAAAAACTTTAATCCAAACAATAGAAAATTATTAAAGCCAAATATTATATAACTAAATCTAAAATCAAGTTAAAAAGTAAACAAATCAAATTAAATCATATCAAAATACAATAAATAAAAGCAAACTAAATTAGATCTAAATTAAATCTAAAATAGACTAAAATATAAAATCTGTTAATAAAAAATATAAAATGAATTTAAAACTAATTTAAAGTAATAAAGTGAAAATTATATACAATTAAATTAAAACTAAATAAAATAAAAGTTAAACAAAAACTAATTAGTTATTAAAACTAATTTAAAGTAATAAAGTGAAAATTATATACAATTAAACTAAAACTAAATAAAATAAAGGTTAAACAAAAACTAATTATCTTTTTAAAAGAATGACTATTAAATCTACGATTTTGTAGCTATTCTAGATAAACTAAATTACAACTAATGTAAACTAAAACTAAAGTAATTAAATTAACCTACAACTTACTAAACTAAAGAAACGCCAAAACTAAAGTTAGTCTATTTAAACAAAATAACATTATTTTATGAAAATTGAAAGAGATACATTTAATTTAACTAAATTCAAGTGGTATCTACAGAAACTCCAAAACTAAAGTTAGTTTATTTAAACAAAATACGATTATTTAATGAAAATTGAAAGAAATACATTGAATTTAACTAAATTCAAGTGGTATTGATGGTTGTTTGAGTTCATAACTTATCAAGATTGTAATATTGTAATTTATTGTTTTATAAAAATAAAATAAATATTGAACATTATTATTAATTAATTAAATAAATTGATCAATGTTATAAAATGTTTTATATTGCATTATGTTTTGTTAATATAAATTTGACTGAGAGCTAATATTTAGTTTATTTTTATAATATTTAATGTTTATACTTTTAATATTTATCATTCACATACATATTAAGAAAGAATTTCATTAGAATTCAAAAGTGATGATAATGATTAATATCAAGTAAGACTAAATTTGGTTTATTGGATCTTAATATTTTGAAATTATAATTTATATGACATTACAAAAAACATACTTTTCATGGTTAACCCATGACATTTTAGGAATTGTCTAACACTCTTTTTCACTGCACATATATTTATTAAAATACAAATAATTGATTTATTTTTTTATTAAAATATAAATAATTGATTGATTACTTTTATGATAAGTCATTAACATAAACTATGTTTATATGAGGTTTAGTCTTTTTAACTAGAGTGTATGACAAGTAGTTTTAAAATATTTATTTTTATGGAGTTTTATTGACTTTCCTTGTGTTATAATAAGTAATATTTTTCAATTGAGTCTAGTCTCAGTGGTAGAGAGGAGATTTTTTATCATTCTTACTTAAGTTGAAATGTCACTTGTGACATTGATCTGAATTTTAGGGTGTATATGGTGATGCAAAAGTCATAAAACTATAAAGCTAATAGATTTCCCATGTGGATAAAGGATATGCCCACATCCTCATTAATTAATTGTGCTAAGAGGTTTCCGATATGGGTGAAAGAGGATATCACCTCTCCATTATTGTATTGGGTTTTATTTTCCACTACTTAGTTAGCTCGGTAGTTATATCTATTATTATAAAAATAGAGACTCATTTAATGAGTTATTTCCATTATTGTGTCTCTTTTTATTTTCCACTACTTAGTTAGCTGGGTAGTTAGGTCTATTATACAAAGAATATAGACTCATTTAATGAGCTCTTTTTAACTTTGTCCAATGGACCATTTTGTAATGCTATATAAAGGCCTAAAAAACCTTATCATAATATAAAGCTACTCATTTTGGCTTCTCTCATGTGTTCTATTGTTCATTGTGAGATTAATTAGCTCGAGTAATTCACTAGTAATTAGTTTTAAAGGTTAGGTTACTCTTTGAGCCTAGCCTTCAGAATACTTCATTTACATGTTTTTGTTCATGCTTTTTTTCATGCAAGATTGATATGTCTAAACTCCTCCTCTCTTAGCATCAAGCCATCTAGATCTCAACCCCTGAGATCTCTATCATATATACTCACCTTTCAGGAATTGATTGGTGATTGAGACTTTTCCACATAAGTATGACATATCAAATTCAAAACACTTTAAAATTAAACATAAATATATCATATTAAAATATATAACTTATTATATAAATAGACATAATGACCCCACATAAAATCACTACATTATAAAAACAAACATAAAACCATATTGAACTCAATGCATACTAAAATAAAAACATGATGATCTTAGACTAAAAGTGATACACTCTAAACTCAAGCATATGGAACCATTCTAAAATCAATGCAGTATAAAAATATGGAAAACTCAAGCATATGGAACCATTCTAAAATCAATGCAGTATAAAAATATGGAATTCAATATGGAAAAATAAACTTATTGTATCGAATTGAAAATCCTTCTTCAAAGATGTCACCAACAATATCAATTCACCTTTTTCAAACCAACTTGAAATGTATGGGCTATTAAAATTGAAAAAAAATATTATCCACTAATAAATATATTATAAAAATAGATATAAAGTTGTTATTTTAAATTCAATATTTCATAAGATAAAAAAACCTATATTAAAATTTATGACTCTTAAAAAAAAACATAATAATATAAATGAAATAAATACATTTAAAAAACAAACATAAAAATTTAAGTAAACTCAATGCACTCTAAAAGAAAACATAAATAATTTACACTGAAAACAATGTAATCTAAAAACTAACATAACATCCATGCTAAAATCAATATACTATTAGAAAAACATAACAATCTATGTTAAAGTTGAAAAAAAAAAACATAACCTCAATTTAAAGTCATTGTACCATAAAAGAAAACATAGCATACAACACCATAATCAACTTTCATTCTACAAATAAGACTAAGGTCCACACTAACTATTATAATATTAAAAACAAGTTTATACTATGCAAATAAGCTAGTATTTTGACATTCACTATTATTTTTGAAGGTAAAAATCTTAGCAATTTGATATTTTTATTGTCTTTTTAATTTATAATATAATATAAAGATTTATAAAGTTGTAATTTGACATTCATTTATGAAAAAAAAAAAATTTAACCATTTGATATTGTTATTGTGTTTTTAATTTATTCTATAAAAATTTATAGTGTCAATTTATGTTTAAAAAAAATTATATTATCAAATTTATGATGATAAACATTTTAAAATATACCATTTTTTTTTAAATAAACAATTAATGAAATCATTTTAAAGTAATATAATTTTATTTCTCAATTCACTCATACTACAAATACATCATAATAACAATAAATGATGGACAAGAAAATAAATTCATAAAAAGATACTTGAATTTTTTTTGTTATCATATTTCAATCTAATATTCACTTAACCCAATGTTCACTTAATAATTTTAAGTCATGGAATAAAAACAACTTGCTCCAATCATACATCATACAAGAGATGCAAAATTCCAATTAAGTGATCCCATATTTGAATTCCCAACCTTCTTGCCAATTGAGTCTCTTATATAAATGAATTGAAAGTTATACTTTTTGACATTCTTAAACATCAATCCAATCCAATTGATCACCCTTCACTTTTTTTAAAGGTGTTTAAACAAAAATACAAATAAAAGTACATATATCAATTTTTTATTTTTTAAATTTTTTTTTCTTAGAAAATATTTATAACCACATCCACTTAAAGTTTTTAATACAAGCCTAATCATCTTACTGCTTCCCAGTATATTACACAAATCCAATTGATCACCCTTCACTTTTTTTTAATGTGTTTAAACAAAAATACAAATAAAAGTACATATATCAAATTTTTATTTTTTTTAAATTTTTTCTTAGGAAATATTTATAACCACATCCACTTAAAGTTTTTAATACAAGCCTAATCATCTTACTGCTTCCCAGTATATTACACTAGAAATAGTACAAACTTCATTTGCATGATTAAAATTAGGTTAATAATGTACATTTTATTTTTTTCTTTTTACAAAATAATCCTAAATTTTTTAATTTTTTCTTCAATCCTAATCGTAACGTCAATGACATTTTCCTAAATGAACATAAAATTTCAACTATACTTCGAAACAAATGGAATGAAATATTAATCCAAAATAAAATTAATTAAAAAAAACTTTTTATTGAAGTAAAAATAAAAAATACTATTATTATTAATTATTTCACGATTCAATAAAAAATACTATCATTATTAATTATTTCAGGGTAAACGAAATATCTTTTCTCATATGTAAATTAAAGAATGCTATCAATATTAGTTATTTTAAAAGAAATCAAATAATTAAATTAATATGTAAATAATAATTAAATTAATATTATAAATTATTTTGATATATATTTTTAAATAACATATAAATAAAAATTATGTTGATGATAATTATTATTTAAGGAGGTGGAGAATCTTATCATAACTTAGTTGTCAATGCATAATGACCATAATGATATTGTTATCTATGAATGTGGATTGATTCATCACCATTACTCAAGAAAAACCATACCACCTAAAATAACCGGGCCATTAACCATTAACATGTCCCCTGCATCCAACAAAAATATATTGTTTGAAAGAGAATAATACCCTCATTGTATAGTGTTACTAGAGGGGATAATATCACGTACTTAAGGAGGTACCCAAAAGGGTAATAATATATAGGTGGCTATATATTGATATGTATGGAGGCCATCTCTAATAAATAAGGCCCCTATATTAATGTAAAAGTAATAAAAATAACAAAGCTCACTAAAAAAATTCTTTCTCTATAATATTCTTAAGAGGTAAATACTACTATATACAAAAGTAGAAATAATGTAATGGAAGGAGGTGTAAAATATATTTTAATTATAAAGCATTGATTGTAAAATGTATTATATATTGTACTTAAATTTTTATCAAAAAATAATCAAACTAAATTGTCTTTAAATAATAAAAAAAAATGGTATAAAAACAAATCCTTAAAAAACGAGGTCTTCTAAATGAAAAATGTAGTTGCTTGTTATTCTAGAACAAATGGAATTGAATATCTTTTCAAAACCAGCAATCGTGTGATGGCGTATAAACACAAAGCTATATCCAAAAGCAATGGAATTTTCTTTGTTAATGCAATACGCTCATGGTCGTCTATAAATTAATAAACATATGAGAAGTGAAGCACGTGAACAAATGGAAAGATATGAGAAGTAAAGTACGAGAACAATTCAGCTCTTGAAGTTATTGTTGAATATGTTAACAAATTTTTCAGATTTGGTAGATATGAGTAGATTTAGTGGTACCTATTTTATAGTAGTTTGTTCAATCAAATCTATCAATTTGGTAGATATGAGTAGATTTAGTGGCACCTATTTTATAGTAGTTTGTTCAACTAAATCTATCAATTTGGTATGAAAACACAAGTTTAGAAAACAACAAGAGTGATAAATAACAATCATACACATATAAACAGACACAGGTATTTCACACATGAATTTATACATTCACACATGAAACTGAATATTAAATGCAATCCCTATCCATAATCTAACTTGGTCTACTTAGTTGTAACCAACGCAGAATAATAGGATCTATAATCTGTTTTTTGGTAATTGGTTGTCACCAAATCCCAACAATCTCCACCTTGACAACAATTAACTTGATATCTTGCTTCTTCCTTTTGTTCATCACCTTTGTTGCAAGCCAAGAGAAGCCAAACACCACTGCAACTTCTCTAATAAAACTCGTTTCATGATCTTGCCTTTGTCACTTGCACGAGTTTGGATTTCCTGAGGGGTCACTCCACCTCCAACATGTCGTCCAGAACTGTGTTGTGAAACATATTTAGTGATAGGTCTCCTCCTGTCCAAAACACCTGTAAAATATACATTACAGTTATCAGAGACCATCTTAGTGTAACCATTATAGGTGACATTTGTGCTTCTCATACGCTGAAGCACCCATTTCACTGCAATTCCTGAATCCGTCACATTTCTGACAACATCGTTAGCATGTGAAACATCTGGTCGTAACCATTTCATCACATACAACAGACCTCCTACTAAACTTATACAAGACATAACCTTTTCTTCTTTATAGACAGGCCCTATAATTGAATAAAACTTATAATGGAAAACAAAAGGGATAAAAACCGGTTTTACAATGTTCATATTCAACCACAGCTTACCATTACCATCTATGTATACTTTCATGCCCTTAATTTGTTTTGTTTCTCCTTGATCCCTCATCTGAATTGTCATGTCCACCTGAGTCATTTTCTTACTAATTATATCCATGCTTCGGCTTGCATTGAGCATATCATCAGTAAAGAACATCAAGACTGTGAATGTACTATAAAATGTATAGTCATTCCTACCCTTTGAAAATTTTTTACTCACTATGAAGGATTCAAACATATTGTATATTTGTCTGAATACCAATAGGCCATACAATGAATTACCTAGCATGCAAACAAATTTACCGTTGTGATCTTGAATCAACCCTTTTGATTGTTTCATACATACAATATCTCTGTCAATGATGACCTTGTGAGAAGTAGGATTCCACACACAACATCCCTTTATACCATCATTATATCTTGCAGAGATATAAAACAAGCAGGAATTCATAAACAAAGATTTTAAGTCTAGAACTGATTTACCTCTTATTAGTATGTGCAATTCTTTCTTGCTCTTATGACCTTGATGCTTTTTCCATAAACAAGAAGATACATCTATCACTTCAGATGCCACCTCAGTACTTCCTTCCAGCTTATAAAGGTTATCAACTTTTGTTGCCTTCATTACTACTAAATTCCTTTCGACACTATGAGAGCTCCACCTTGACTTGTATACTTATATCCACAAGAATCCAACACTCCTAATGAAATCAAATTTGATTTAAGCTCAGGTACATATCTAACATTCGTTAATTCCCTAACAATACCATCGAACATCTTGATTCTAATACTTCCAACCCCAACAGTTTTACATGGAATACCATTTCCCATAAACACTATACCCTCATCAACAGATTGGTAAGAAAAGAACCAATTTCTATGTGAACACATGTGGTGGGAGGAACCTGAATCTAAATGCCATTCTTCTTGATATTGTAAATTACTAGAAATGGATAAAACGTGATCAATTATACCTAAATTTGTTACAGCGAAATTTTCTTCCTTCGAGTTTTCCTCAGATTCCTTTCTCTTCCAACAATATTTCTTGAGATGTCTTGTTTTGCCACAGTGCCAACATTTTTCTTTACTCTTTCTTTCTCTTGACTTAGATCTGAAAAAACTTCTCTCATTCTTCTTTGTGGTTCGACCTCTAACGAGCATCGCCTCTAAAGTTGAGGTTTCTTTACTAGATTTTCTCCTTATCTCCTCAGCCAACAAAGCTCCCACAACATAGTCATAATCTAAAACATTTGTTGAGCTAAAGCTAATGGAGGTAACTATATTATCCAAAGATTCAGGAAACGAACACAATAGTGTAATATCCTTATCCTCATCCTCGAATTTAACTTCCATACTAGTCAATTGAACTATAAGGGTATTGAAGGTATTTAAATGGTCAACGACTTTTGTACCTTCTTTCGTACGCAAACTATACAATTGTCTCTTCAAATAGATTATGCTTGTCAAGGACTTTGTCATGTATAGACTTTCCAGCCTTCTCCATAAGCCTGATGTTGTATCCTCTCCTACGATATTAAACAAAACCTCATCCGCTAGACATAAACAAATGGTGCTAAGAGCTTTTGCATCCATATCCTCTCATTCCCATTCCATCATGGCTGTTGGTTTCTTTGACTTGCCTGCCAATGATTTTTGCAACCCTTGTTGCACTACTAGATCCCACATCTTGAGCTTTGAGAGCTCAAAATTGTTTTTACCACTGAAATTTTCAACTTCAAACTTCGAACTCTACATCTTAGCCATTAGCACAAAAAATCTCCCAATACCCAAATCACTGCCTATATTAACCAAGACCCTTTTAAAAATAATGTGAAGGAATAATGGTAAAAACTTTACAAGGTTTTAATAAAAAAGTTTAGTAAAAAACCTTTTACTAACCCCACCTTTTCTTCACCTTTTATTAAAATAAAAGAAATTAAAAAAAAAAATCCACCTTTTAAAATTCCTCCACCCTTTTATGCATATTTATAATATTATAAATATAAAGCATAACATTCAAAAAAGAGTCACGAATCATATCTTTGGGAGATGCGACTTTGTTTTATGCTATACCATAAATTACATACCATAAATTTTCAACTCCAAAAAACATGTGCTAGTGCCCTCATAAAAATTTTAAAGCCATCGCACCTTGTAAGGGAGAATTAATTCGCTACCGGACAAAAAGTGGTCGCTCTGTGCAATGGCGAACTAGGATGAGATAATAAAAAATAGGTCTCGTGTGCAATAGAGAACCCGTGACCAGTCGAAGAGTTTACTAGCAACCGTCACTCCCTCCGATAGAGATCACCCACGACCGTGCAAAATAAAAAATTTGTTCTCAACTCATGAAAGTAATTTCTTCATTGATAGATCTCGCCCACGGATACAACTCACATGCACAACCAACTCTGATACCACTTGTTGAAATTGTCAGTGCGAAAACACAATTCACAATATGATAAATAACAATCATACACATATAAACAGATACAGGTATTTCACGTGGTTCACCCAAACGTTAGGCTACGTCCACCAAGTATAAGCATCGGTTCTCTTATTATTTGGATTATGGAGATTACATCAGATTCAAAAGTCTCTCATACACTCAGTCTCTCACAGTCTGTTTTGCCTCTACGGTCTTACATGAATTTATACATTCACACATGAAACTGAACATTAAATTCAATCCCTATCCATAATCTAACTTGGTCTACTTGGTTGTAACCAATGCAGAATAATAGGATCCATAATCTTCTTTTGGTAATTGGTTGTCACCAAATCCCAACATAATCTCCATTATTTGAATAATAAAACAACCGATGCCTTCCCTTGGTGGACGTAGCCTAATGTTTGGGTGAACCATATAAACTCTCTATGTTTATGATCTGTGTGATTGTGTTTTCTACATTTGCAATTACAATAGATGGTATCAGAGGTTGAGGAGGCCACACATTAGTCAAATTTCGTGAGGAAGCTACAGATTGGAAAGACATCGTTGGAATTTTGTCGATCGCTGGAAGACTGGAAGGGAGTGCTGATTTGGCATCAACATTGGGCACCCTGCTGGATGGGAGTGCCGATGTGATGGTGACTTACATGCCCTTTTTCATCAGCGCTTGGGTAGCAGAATAAGGGGAGCGTCAATCTCCTTTAAACATTCACATGGTGTGAAGGGTTGGGAAGGGCGATAGTGTGACCCTCTTGATGACTTCTATAAGACAAATCCAACTATGGATAAATGTGAGTATACAAAGATTAATGCTTGCTGCAAGTTAATTTTTTATGCAACACCCTACCCGATCGTTGCATTCTTTTTAAGGTGAAAAAGATTATTTAACTCACGGTCACGATGTTGTCTTATTATGCATGGTATTGAGGTGAATTAAAGTTAAGGTATGGTCGTTTGAAAGGAATTCAAATTGTAAGAATATTCAAATTGTGAGTTTTCATATTAACTTATGGAGGAGTGTATGTATATCATATTAAAATGGTGAATGATATTAAATATTGTAAGGATGGAGGAATTTAAAAAAGGTTAAAAGGTTGACTCAATATTAAATTGTATCCATAAAACAAAAGATAGATGTTTTAAAAGGTTTTGATTAAAAAAAAATTCTAAACCTTTTGGATTTTTTTACCATCATTTATCCACACATATGTTTCTTTTTCAAAAGGCTTTGGTTATTATAAGAAATGGTGTTTTTTGGAATGTTTCCTCTAATGGAAAAGACACAGCGTGCTAAGTTCGAAATTGAGAAGTTCAATGGAAAGAACAAGCGTGGTGAAGGCACTTTTGGGAAAAGCAAAGCAACCCACGACCATAACAGATGATGACTGAGATGAGATGGATGCGAGAGAACTAAGTGCCATACGCCCGTGTTTGTTCGATCATGTATTGTTCAACATTGTTACAGAGAAGACAACAGTTGGTTTGTGGTCAAATATGGAAAGCCTGTACATGAAGAAATCCTTGACGACGAGGGTCTTCCTCAAAAGACAATTGTATAGTTTGTGCATGAAGGAAGGTACGAAAATAACTGATCATTTAAATACTTTTAATACTCTCTTAGTTCAGTTGACTAGCAGGGGAGTGAAATTCGAATCTGAAGATAAGGCAATTACATTATTGTGTTTTTTGCTCGCGTCATGCGATAACTTTGTTACCTATATTAGTTTCAGTTCAACATAAAGTATTGAGTTTGATGACATTGTTGGAGCTTTACTATGTGAGGAAACAAGGAAGAAATCCAATCTAGAAACCTCTACATCTGAGGCAAATGGTCATAGGTAGACCTAAAGAAAGAGGACATGGTCAGAGGGATTTCTCTCGGTCAAAGTCGAAGGGAAAGAAAATAAAAATTAAGTGTTGGTTTTGTGGCAAATCTCGACACCTGAAGAAGGAATGTTGGAAGTGAAAACAAGCCTGCAAAGAAGACCCTCCAAAGGAGATGAAGGAAGCAAATGCAATTGAAACAGGTTCAACAACAAGTTCAGGTATGACTGATGGAATTTTATCAATTAGTATTGGTTCACGTCATGATCAACAATGGCTATTAGATTCATTTGCTTCAAATCACATGTGTCTTCATAGACATGGGTTTATTACTTACCAATCTATAGATGATGGAATTGTTTAGATGGGAAGTGATATATCATGTAATGTTGTTAGAATTGGTAGCATTTGAATTAAGATGTTTGATGGAAATGTTAAAATACTAACTGATGTGAGACATGTACCTGAGCTTAGGAAGAATCTAATTTCTTTGGGAGTCTTAGACACTGGAGGATATAAGAGTATTGTTCAACGTGGAGTTATGAAAGTCTGAAAAGGAATCCTACTGGTTATGAAAGCGAAGAAGGTTGATAGCTTGTTCCTATTAGAAGGAAGAACTGTGTCAGATCATGCGACAACGGTATCTCAAAAAGACAATGATTATGCTTGATTGTGGCATCAACGGTTGGGTCATATGAGCGAACAAGGATTGAAGGTATTAACTTTTGTCAAGTTACTTCCTAGTCTAAAGTCTTTAAAGTTAGATTTTTGCAAGAACTGTATTTATGGAAAATAGAATAGGCAGAGATTTAAAACCGGAAGACACACCAGTGAAAGAATCCTTGATTATATTCATTCTAATGTTTGGGGACCATCCCCTACTATTTCATATGGAGGATCATTATATTTTGTAACTTTTATAGATGATTTCTCTAGAAAGGTTTGGGTCTCTATGTTGAAAAGTAAGGCTGATGTATTTACAGTTTTCAAGAAGTTTAGAGCTTTAGTGGAAAAGAGCACTGGTAAATCCATTAAATGTTTAAGAACTGATAATGGTGGTGAATTTATGTCAATGGAATTTGAGAACTATTGCAAGAAGTTTGGGATTGATAGGCATAAAACTAATGCCTATACTCTTCAGGAAAATGGATTTGTTGAATGCATGAAAAAGACTCTTCTAGAGAGAGCAAAGAGTATGCTTATTAACGCCAATTTGCAGTAGGAACTATGGGCATAAGAAGCAACTAAAACTTGTTATCTGGTGAATTGATCACCATAAACAACAATAGAGTGCAAGATTCCTGAAGAGATATGGAAAGGTCACCCTTTTAATGAATCTAATCTAAAAGTTTTTGGTTGTGAAGCCTATGCTCTAATTCTGAAACATCAAGGTTCTAAATTAGATCCAAAATAAAAAAGTCTTATCTTTGTTCGATATGGTGATGGTATTAATGGGTACAGGTTGTGGGATCCTACTGCCCACAAGATCACCATTAATAGAGATGTAATATTTGATGAATCATCTCTCATCAAATCAAATGTAGATAATCAAATGAAATAGGAAGAAGCACCAAAGTATCAACAAATTTAGTTTGAAACTAATGAAGGTGAACATGAACAAGTTACAGAAGATGTTCATGAAGAGTCTCCTGCAGCAGAGGAAGACATGGTTGATGATGAAAGTAAAAAGATTGTGGATGAGCCACAGACTTCCCTAAGGATATCTACACGGGTCATAAATCCTCCAAGAAGGTATGATGATTTTGTTTCATCAGTTTCTTTATGTAATAGTGATTATGAACCTTCATGCTATCAGGAAGCTATGAAGGGTTCTAACAGTGATAAACCGAAAGAAGTGATGAAGGATGAAATGAAGGCATTAGAGAGGAATGCTATATGGGACCTAGTAGAACTTCCAAGAGACATAAAAACTATAGGTTGCAAGTGGGTCTACAATATGGAGAAGGGTGTTGATGATAAGGTGGAAAGGTACAAGGAAAGGCTAGTTGTGAAAGGATATTCTAAGAAAGAAGGTATTGACTTTCATGAGATTTTTTCACCTGTTGTAAAGACTATTTCAATTCGAATTGTGTTAGCATTAGTTGCATTGATTGATTTGGAGTTGGAGAAACTAGATGTTAAGACTTCTTTCTTACATGGAGATTTGGATGAGGAAATTTACATGGAACAACCTTAAGGGTTCGTTCAAAATCACAGCAAGAAATTTGTTTGTGGGCTCAAGAAATCATTGTATGGTTTGAGGAAGTTGTAATATACCAGATATAAAAATTATGCAGAACAAAAATAAAATGATAGAAATGGCAGAATAATAGTAATATAACCAAAACAATTACCACAATAACAATGAAATGATATAAGAATAACAACATAAATAACACTTTGATTCTGAGAGCAATGTTCACGGGCCTCTTCGACGGGGCAACCTCTAGTCGAGCAGATATATATTACAATAATCTCCAATCTAGGGTTCTCATACCCTTGAATCCTATTTATACTAAATATATATATCAAAAGAAGCATCTAGAGGAAGATCCTTCTAGAAGTGGAAGCTTCTATTAGGTCTTCTTACATTCGACTTATTCTATTTTATTGAAAGGCCTTATTAATATTGACCTTTATTACATATGAATATATTGTTCTACCTATGTTTGGGTTAGGACCCTAACATGTCCTCCCCCTTAAAAAAAATCTTTTCCTCAAGGCTTGAGATGTGGAAATTGTTGCAGAATGGTAGCTGGTTCCCAAGTGGCATCTGTTGGAGTTGTATCTTTCCATTGGACTAACACTTCCTTAATGGTTCTCTAATGCAAGAAACACTCACGCTGGTCCAAAACGCCTTGTGGTTGTAGCCAAATGGATCCTTCTTCGGCTAACTCAGGAAGGTTGGTTTGAATTTGACACTTAGTTCCAATCACCTTCTTTAAGTATGAAACATGAAAAATAGGATGTAACCTCGAATGACTAGGCAAAGCTAACTGATAGGCTACTTGTCCAACACGCTTGAGAACGGTATAAGGAGCATAAAATTTGGGAGCTAGATTCTGACAATGCTCAGCCTTGAGAGAGGTTTGATTGTAAGGTTGCAGTCGAAGAAACACCTGATCCCCTTTTGCAAATTGACGTTCAGAGCGACCTTGATATGCTTGTTGCTTCATGTGATTCTGTGCCATGACCAAATTCTCTTTGAGGGTACAAAGAATAGCCTCTTGAACTATAAGTGTTTGGTCAACCACCTGGACTGCGATACACCAGGTAAGTATGAGAAAACTGAAGGTGGATTATGTCCATATACTGCTTCAAAAGGATTCATGCGTGTAGTTGTATGGTATGAATTGTTGTACCATAATTCAGCTAGGGCTAACCATTGAGCCCACTAATTTTTATTTTATGAGGAAAAACACCTCAAATATGTTTCCAAACACTTGTTGACAACTTCCGTTTGACCATCAATCTGGGGATGATAAGATGTGTTGAGATGCAATTGGGTGCCTTGTATCTTGGACAGTTCTTGCCAAAAATTGCTTATGAAAGTTCGATCGCGATCAGAAATAATAGAGTGTGGTATGCCATGAAGCTTGAAGACCTGATCCATGAAAATTTGAGCCACTGTGGATGTTGTAAATGAGTGTTGAAGAGCACAGAAATGAGCTTACTTGGAAAGGCGATCAACAACCACCATGATGATTGCTTTATTTCCTGATTTGGGTAAGCCTATAATAAAATCCATAGAGATATCCTTCCAAATAGCAGGTGGAATTGGGAGATGTTGTAGTGTGCTCAGAGATTTAACTATTTCTCCCTTGTTGCATTGATACATATCACATTCAGCGACAAAATTATGAATGTCCTATTTCATACCATCCCAGGAAAAAGAAGGTTTGACCGTGTCATAGGTTTTGGTGAACGCGAAGTGCCCTACTATGGGTGTAGCATGAAGCTTAGAAAGTATCGTGGATTTAATCTTTGATTGTTTACTTAAATACAAACGGTCTTTGTATTGAAGCTCATCATGGAGCCAAGAGTACCATGGGGAAGCTGGAGCATTGGACTGCAATTTTTGGATCAGATGCGAACTTTTGGGATCTTGTAGCCATTCCCAGTGAACGACTTGGAGCCAATATCGTACAATGAAGGAAAGAGAAAAAAGGGATCCTTCATCTTCACATTTTCAGGAAACTGCATCCGCCACCACATTGTCTTTCCCTTTCTTGTAAATTATCTCATAATCATATCCAAAGAGATTAGTCATCCATTTTTGTTTCTCCAGGGAGGAAATGCGTTGTTCCAGAAAATACTTGAGGCTTTGATGGTATGTCTTAATTTGGAAACATTGCCACAATAGATAAGGGCGCCACAGATCAATGACATGAAGAATAGCCATCATTTCCTTTTCATAGATTGATTTTCCCATATTTCTTTTAGATAGTTGCTTGCTGGTAAAGGCCAAAGGATAACCCTCTTGCATAAAGACAACACCAATTCCTTGCCCTGAGGCATCACATTCCAAGACAAAGGTCTTTGTGAAATCAGGAAGGGCCAGGACTGGAGTGGTGCACATGGCCATCTTGAAGGTTTGAAAATCTTGAGCAACAACTGGAGTCCAAGTGAAAGATTTCTTTTTTAGGAGAGCAGTGAGAGGTGTTGCAATCTTTTTATAATTCTTAACAAAATTGCGATAATAACATGTTAAGCCCATAAATCCATGCAATCCTTTGAGAGTCTTTGGGTGAGGCCAGTCTTGAATAGATTCAATATTTTTTGAATCCACCCTGGCCCCATCCTTGCCAACCATATGACCCAAGTATTTTACTTCTGAGGTGCCAAAAGAACATTTAGACTATTTCAGGAAAAGTTGGTGCTGAGAGAGTAAATGGAGAACTCGATCCACATGAGCAAGATGTTCTGTCTAGATTTTTCTATAGATGGGGATATCATCAAATAAAACTAAGACAAAATTATGGAGAAAAGGATGGAAGACATGATTCATGAGGCTTTGGAAGGTAGAGGGGGCATTACACAATCCAAAGGGCATGACCAAAAACTCATAGTGGCCCTCATGAGTTCTAAAGGAACTCTTAGGAATGTCTTCGTCTTTCATGTATCTAGTGGTAGCCCAAACAAAGATCAAGTTTAGTAAAGAATTGGGCGCCACTCAATTCATCCAGGAGGTCATCAATGACAGGAATGGGAAATTTGTCTTTAATGGTAAGTTTGTTGAGGGCACGAAAGTCAGGACACATTTTCCAAGAAACTTCTTTCTTCAGGACCATGACCACAGGAGAAGAGTAGGGGCTTGTACTAGGGAAGATAACGCCTGCATTAAAGAGTTCCTGGACCATTTTCTCAATTTCATTTTTTGGGGAAAAGGGGTGACGATACAAACGAATATTGGGAGGAAGGCTTCCGGGTACAAGGGTAATGGAATGATCATGAACACCACATGAAGGAGGGAGTCCCTGGGGAGTAGAAAAGACCACTTGATGTTTATAAAGGATGGCTTGGAGGTCTTGCGGCACCGAGGGTGTCTCTGTTGCTTGTATGGAATGGAGTTGGGAAATAACACCAGAATGACCTTTTTTGAGCAGCTTTTCCAGGTGATGGGAACTAATGATCTCAGGTGAACCGATGGTGATGCCTTGGAACTTATATTGGTGTCCCTCCTGGTCGAATTGCATGGTTAATTCCTTAAAATCCATGAGAATGGGATCCAAATTCCTTATCTAGTATGCACCCAACACAATAACACAACCGCCCATGTCGATAGCAAACATATGACATTTTAGGTGGTAGTCACCAATTTCGAGACACACATGTTCATAGCACCCTCCACATTTCATGGAGAAACCATTGGAAATCATGATTTGGAAATTATTGATTGCATGGATGTAGCAATCAGTTTCTTGGGCAATGTGGCGATGAATAAAATTATGGGTGCTTCCATTATCAACCATAATGATGACCTTTCCTATGCTTGATGTAACCGATGAGCTTGAGGGTTTGGGGAGAGGAGAAGCTAGTAAGAGCATTGAGGGAAATGACCAGTTCTACTTCGGGAGGGTCTGAGGGAGGGTTTATGTCAGTGTTTTCAGGTGAGTCAGACACAAGAAGAGTTTCAACATCCTCTTCTGAAATATCCTCGGAGATGGCCATAAAAAGATTTTGTTCCTTACACTTGTGGCCCGGGAAATATTTGTCATCACAATTATAACAAAGACCTTTGAGTTGGCATTCATCCATTTTAGCCCTGGTCAATTTTTCGATCTTTAGTGGAGCGGAGGTAGTAGTGGGATTTACTGGTTTAGGGCGAGGGATAAAGGAGGGTTTTCGGTTTGTAGAAGATACAACCTGTTGTGCTTATTTAACTCCTTTAGTAGCCTCCACCCAACTCTCAAGCCAAGCCATGAGGACATGGGCCTGAATCTCATCCTTGAGGCCACTGATAAAACACTCTCGGAAAAAGGCATTAGACATGCCCTCTGTCTGAAAAGCTAGGCGCTCAAAGGAAGCTATAAAGTCTTCCACTGTTCTTGATTGTTTCAACTTTGTCAAACGGCCCAAATGGTTGGTGTTAGTGTCAAAGTGTTCATAAAACTCTGCCACAAAGTGTGTCCAAGCAATATGCACTTGACGGGAAGTGTTTCTCCATTGCCACCATTGCCAACGTTCTTGATCTAGATGGAGAACACCATACCGGAGTTTGGAAAAGTCATATCTAATGTTGTATAAAGAGAAATAATGTTCCATTTGGGTTACTCAACCAGTGGGGTCTGAGCCATCAAATTTGGTCAAATCCACCTGTGGAAGGCATAGGTCACGTTGAAAGTGATGATGCTGAAAGTTATGGGAATGAGAGGAATGTCCACCTTCAGTGTGTGGGGATGAGTTAGAGGAAGGGTTATCTGTAGGGATATGAATCTTGGTGCAGAGTGACGAAAAGACAAATTCAATATGGGTGGTCAGGACTCAGGTCTTGTTTGATTTCCTCCATTGAGGACTGCATGGTTTTATTTCTGGCGGCAACATTCGCACTGATTTGTTTCACTTCTTTTTGGGTCTCTGTGAGACTAGATTGCAAGGTATTGAAGCGAGCTTCCAAGTTTTGGCTACGGGTATCGGCCATGAGGACGAGGGAACCAAAAAGGGGTGGGTGGGGTAATTTTTTTTTCTGAAAAATGATATGTATGAATGTGATAAGGGCGAAGAGATGAATCCAATGGAATATGTCTCAAATAATGATGAAATTTTTTTTAGACCTTTTTTTTTTTACACCTGCGGAGTTATACTCTAGTCTGAAGAATACTGCAGTGATGAAATGCCCAAATTTTTAACCAGGAAGAAATGGGTAGTTACTTGGCAACCTGAAGACAGTTGCGCAGAAATAGATCTTGTTTGTTTTGATTTGTTTATGTTGTTGTCCCCAAGGGTTAGGTATTCAAGGGTTCTACAAACAAGGGTTTTCCTTGTGCTATAGCTCTTTGATATACGTGCGGGCTCCAACAATGGTACTCGGCCCAGTATCTCAGGGCACTAACTAAGGAGGATAGACTATACCCTTATCCGTACTACCCAACTACCCAGGTACTAGAGAGTATATTCCCAAGTGTTGTTCTCAGTGGCACTATAGTAGTCAGGAAACCGATCGGTTTATCTAAAGAGGGCTTCATGAAATCTAGGTCGATCCATACACAAGTGATGTCTGATGTGCTACCAATCGAAGGGGTACCAACATGGGTTACAAGGGTGGCCAACATATGTGCTCTTAAGGGTTTATGCACATAACGACGGATCTTTGTGGCTTAAAGACACCGGAATACGTCTCTACCCTGAAAACAAATTTACCCACAATTTATGTTAAGGAAAGTGCTCTGATACCACTTGTAATATACCAGATATAAAAAGTATACAGAAAAGAAATAAAATGCTAGAAATGGCAGAATAACAATAATATAACCAAAATAATCACCACAATAACACTTAAATG
>JZKD02S1674694.1:113681-133326 GCA_000966675.3 Picea glauca
ACTCCTATTTATACTAAATATGTCTATCAAAAGAAGCATCTAGAGGAATATCCTTCTAGAAGTGGAAGATTCTATTAGGTCTTCTTACATTCGACTTATTCTATTTTATTGCAAGCCCTTATTAATATTGACCTTTATTACATTCAAATATATTTTTCTACCTATGTGCGGGTTAGGACCCTAACAACAGTCGCCCAGACAATGGTACAAGAAATTTGACTCTTTCATGGTGAGCTAGAATTATACAAGGGGTGAGTATGATCATTGTGTCTACTTTAAGAAATTGAATAATGACATATTCATTATCTTAGTATTCTATGTTGATGATATGCTTTTAGCAAGAAAAATCATAACTGAGATCAACAGGTTAAAGGCTGAGATGGCTAGGACATTCGATATGAAAGATCTAGGAGCAGGAAGGCATATTTTGGGCATGGAGATATTCAGAGACAAGAGGAATGGTAAGCTTTGGTTGTCACAACATAAGTATGTTGAGAAGAAACTTTTGAGGTTTGGTATGAACGATGTGAAGCTAGTTTAAGTCCCCTTTGGCTTTCCATTTTAAGCTTTCTTCAATTTTATGTCCTAGTACAAAGGAAGAAAATGAATATATGTCTCGAATACCGGATGTTAATGCAATAGGAAGTTTAATGTATGCGATGGTTAGTACAAGGCCAGACATTTCACATGCAGTTGGGGTTGTCAGCAGATATATGGAAAATCCAGGTAAAGAGCATTGGGCAACAGTGAAATGGGTGCTTCGGTATCTGAGGGGCACAAGTCATTACTGTATCACCTATAAGAGTGGTCGTGAGTTAGTCTGTGGATATGTTGATTCTGATTTTGCAGGTGATTTGGACAAGAGAAGGTCGACTTCAGGGTATGTCTTTACTCTTGTAGGTGGAGCTATTAGTTGGATGTCAAAGCTACATAATATTGTTGCTTTATCCACTACAGAAACATAATACGTAGCTGCTTCAAATGCTTGCAAAGAGGCAGTTTGGTTGTAAGGTTTGTTTGGTGAGTTTGGAAGGATGCAGGACAAAGTAAAGTTACTTTGTGATAGTCAAAGTGCTATTCACTTGGCTAAGAATCCAGCCTACCACAGTAAAACAAAACAGATAATTATCAAGTACCATTTTGTAAGATAGGTCATCGATGAACGTGGAGTCTCTCTTAAGAAAGTGCATACAAAAGCGAATTGCACAGACATGTTCACAAAACCAATACTGTTAGAGAAGTTACGATGGTGCTTGGCTTCTCTTGGCTTGCAGAAAAGGTGATGAACAAAAGGAGCAAGGTATGAGGTTAATTGTTGTCAAGGTGGAGATTGTTGAATATGCCAACGAATTTCTAGATTTGGTAGATATGAGCAGATTTAGTGGAGCCTATTTTGTAGTAGTTTGTTCAACCAAATCTACCAATTTGGTATGAACGTACAAGTTTAGAAAATAGTTATGTAACTAATCTAAGTCTGCTCATTATTTATGTAAGGCTGTAGAGGAAGACAAGAGTGTGAGTGAGCTGTTGTAATTTCCATTATCTGAATAATAAGACAACCGATGCCTTCCCTTGGTGGACTTAGCCCAATATTTGGGTGAACCACATAATCTGTGTGATTGTGTTTTCAACATTTGCAATTACAACAATTATCCCAAAAACACATGTAAAATAGGTTTACATATTTTGAAAATAAACATGGATCTGTGTAGAAACACATGTAAAACAGGTTAACATATTTTGAAAAAAAACATTAATATGTGTGTAGAAACACATGTAAACCAGGTTGGCATATTTTCAAAATAAACAATGTGCTTAGAAACACATGTAAACCAGGTTGACATATTTTCAAAATAAGCATGGATATGTGTGTAGTTAGAAGGCTCACTAGTTTCATGGTAGTGTGATGTGAAGGCAAGACGAAATAAGTGCCCTCTTCATTATTCCAAACGTTCAAGGACAGGAAAGAAGAAAGATGCTTACTCTTTTTCGGCCTCTTCGCTATTCCAAACGTTCAATGAAAGGAAAGAAGCAAGAAGCTTACTCTTTTTCATTATTATTCCAATAGAAATGGAAGATTTAACTGAAAATTGGCAAAGAAGCATTTAAGTATATATCAACAATGGTTCGCTGATATCCATGTGAGAAAAACTTTGCCATCAGCAGACATCATCTTGGGTTTTAGTTCAAGTTGTGGGATTGCAATTTCTGGCTGCCTACCATCCTCATAGGCTTGTGCACTGTTAATATTGGTCGAGGGGTTGTAGGGTACTGTTTGAGGAGTCCAGAGAAATTGAAAAGGGAATTGTTATTTTGATAAAAACATTGGCATCAGCCGACATCATCTTGTGTTTTAGCTCAAGCTGTGGGATTGCAATTTCTGGCTGCCTACCATCCTCATAGGCTTGTGCACTATTAATATT
The DNA here is from genome assembly GCA_000966675.3 of Picea glauca. Taxonomy (NCBI): domain Eukaryota; kingdom Viridiplantae; phylum Streptophyta; class Pinopsida; order Pinales; family Pinaceae; genus Picea; species Picea glauca. Next base: position 116,105 of record JZKD02S1674694.1, read on the forward strand.
GGTCGAGGGCTTGTAGGGTACTGTTTGAGGTGTCCAGAGAAATTGAAAAGGGAATTGTTATTTTGAGATCTTTGAATATATATCCAGTACATGTCTCTCTGAGTGGTTTTGGTGCATTCTATAGGGGATTTCATTTACTGTTAGAGATAATCTCCAGTTGCCAACTCACCGAGTCAAGTCCAGTTTGCATAAGTTAGTCATTGAGTTCAGTTGAGTTTACTACAGTGTTTGGTATATCCGTTTGGATCCTCATTATATCTTTGTAACCTATTTAATAGCCAGACCGGTATTGAAATCCCATAGACTTGATCCTGTATCTCTGTTCTGTTCACTGTTTCTGCTCTCTGCCTCTCTCTGATCTTTGACATGGTATCAGAGCAGGTTGTCTGGGTGTGACTCCCTCACGGGAGAACCCAGGAAGATGAGAGTTTGAAGATCTAGTCCTGCGTACAAGTATTCATAGGAGTAGAGAGGTAGTGAATAGTGGCTGTGTTGGTGTGGGCGGATTCCATGGGGATCCGAGGAGATTAGAAGATAACCGCGATTTCTAGCATGACTCTGGTGAAGATTGTGTGGAGATCATATCGAGAACCACACGCCAGGTGTGACGAGGAGTTAACCAGAAAGCGTGAGCACACACCAGGTGACTCCGTCGCGTGACTCTGTCATATGCTTGGGTACCCACGAATAGTTTCATCCTTCATTTCATTGAAGAAAATTCGAACCCGCAGAGAATCCACTTTGGTGGGAAATGGGTTCCATGCGTCGGTGAAGAGCAAAGGATGTACGAGGAGTATGTTCCGTGATATTGTCATCGCAATTTTTGATTTAAATGCATGTGATTGTGTGTAGTGTAGTTCAAACAATCCAAGGAGAGAAGAGCAGTACTGTCGATTTTATCCGAGCAGTGGAGCGCACTTAAGAAAAAGGGGCCGCCTTTGTTAAGCGCGATTCGAGAGACAGCGTGGGCACGTGGTCGCCCAGAAATGAAACGAGGGTTGCGAGAGTCTAGCTTTGAAAGGGACTTTTCCTCCATGCAGAGGGCGTTGAGGCAAGCGAGGCCAGCTCAGATTCGTGGATTTTTTTATGTGATTGGAACCCTCAACGCCGATGTTCCTCCAACTTTGGGTGAAACGAGGAGAATTGTTGTGAGAAACTCGAGAGCAGCTATTGGCCATATTACTGACCAGATCCTGTACAACCAACAAAGTCGATGAGGAAGCATTCCATCAAGCCAATGGCCAGTCCTCCAACTGAGATATACCTGTAAACTGGCAACCTTGAGGATTTTGGCGAACAAAGAACAAAGATTCCGATTGGGGCAGAGAAGTTGGTCCAGAGATGTTGGATCCCGGAGTGTGGCAGAACCCATGGGAGTCCATGCCGTAGAGCATGAGAAATAACAGAAATAAGGGCACTCTAAGACTCTTCAGAGAGTAGAGAGCAGCCCAGTTTGATTATTGGAGTAAGCCAGACAGAGATTTGTTGGTGTTGTGCCTAGAGGTGAAGATCGAAGAAGAAGCTATTCAGTTTTCCTGTTTGTTGTTGTTTGCTATTCCAGTTTATTATTAATTTCAGTTTTTGAATGATTTGAAATAAATGAACTGGATTTGTTTATAAAGAGCTACTACCATAGAGCCATGGTAAAAAAAATTCCATAGTGTCATGGTTAAATTGATCACGAGTGGTAATGATGAATTCAAAAATGTAATGGGTTTATTGGGCATTTAAAATGTTTGTTGTAACTGATATGAAATAGACCTACATAGATTAGTGTGTAATCATGTAGCATGTATCTAGCTTATGCATAGAGGGGATGCCACTTCAAGTTGTCGAATGAATCATTAGTATAGATACGAGTGTGGCACGCGTACTTTTATCTAAGTTTGATATTAATCTCAGAGTGAGGGACCAAAGTATGCTTATATGTAGGACAGTGTGTACTGTAAATCAATTTCCACATCATACTTGTTTGTGGTCAGCAGAAACCATTTGTTTGTAAGGTTCATGGTCATCCAAAACCATTTGATTATTGTAAGTGTTGATATATGTACAACTGAGATTAAAGGGGACTGTTAGAGATAATTTCCAGTTGTCAAGTTGTTTTCCAGTTCACTGAGTAAGTCAAGTTGTTTGGGGTTACTGTAAAAATAATATTATCATGGTTGATCCTGGTTTGCTGTAAAAATAATAATATCATGCTTGATCCTGGTTTAAGAGAAGAGGAAGTTGTTTTGGTGGAGATGCAGGGGATTCCCTTGTGGATAGAAGGGATGTTGCAAATCGGCCTTAACATGACCCATTGGAGATGGCAAGAATAGACAACAACTCTTTGGCCGACCAATTGGGAGAATGATCTCTCTTAAGGGTCAGGACTTGAGCATCGCTTCATTCCCTTGACTCTACAAGACTGGGGTGTTTGGAACATGTGGAATATTTAGAAATTTTCAGGGGTGCCCATCACAAGGCTACATTCATCCCTTACAGACCTTGTAAGCCCATAAATTCTTGATCTTAGTTTTTCTAGAATCAGAAAATAACCATATGGAATTCAGAACTTGACATCGCTGAGGTATCTACAGTTACTAATTGTGATGTTTGATTTCCAGTATTTCAAGGATGACGTCTTTTGAGTACTTTTCCATTCATGGATGCTATTGTCTATGGATTAGAGAAAATTTGATGAAATAAAAAACGTGGCTTTCGTCCATCTAACCTAATAAAAAAAATAGCTCTGCTCTTTTTTATGATTTAGTGAAAAAATTTAAAGGAGAAACGCCAAAGATGAGAAAACAATAGACTGTGCGTATTAATCGAGAGACTGCACAAAAAAACAAGAGGCTATGTAGGCAAACAATAAACTGCGCGGACAAATAAAATATTGCGCAGACAAACAAGAAACTACTAGAACAAATAACATATGACATAAAATAAAAGGGAAGTGCAGAGAACATTTCATTTAGGGAAAACAATGAGCATATAAGTTGTAGGAAATACAACGAAATCAAGAAAATCAAGAAGGAATCCTAATGGTGTGGACCGTTGTCCAGATCATCTCGAAGTGTACGCACACGATGGAGTTTAACAACTAACACCCCCTCTTAAAATCAACAATTACAAGCATCGACACTAATAATTCCCACAAGTGGTTCTTCTGAAAATCAAAAATGGTTTTTCCCAATGGCTTTGTAAATATGTCTACGAACTGATCTCATGAGCCACAAAATGTAAGAGCGATTTCACCATGATTGACTAGATCACGTATGAAGTGATAACGAGTGTCAATATGCTTTCTTTTCTTATGAAAAACATGGTTTTTTGATAAAGTAATTGTTGAACTATTGTCATAGAAGATAGGAGTTGGCTCATTTTGTGTATGTTACATGTAATTCAATAGTCTTCGTAGCCACACAGTTTCACAGGAAGTTGAGGTAGCAACGACATACTCTACCTCCTGTAGAAGATATTGAGACAATGGGTTGCTTCTTCGATGCCCAAGAAATCAGATTTGTGCCCAGGTGAAAAGCATACCCTAAGGTGTTTTTCTGGTCATCTAGGCTGCCTGCAAAATCAGTGTCAGTGTAACTAGAAAGATGATTATCTTCAGACTAAGTGTACCATAAACCGAAATTGAGAGTGCCAACAACATATCTCAGAATCCTTTTGGCGATTTTCCAATGAGAATCTTTGGGAGATTCCATGAACTGGAAACAAAGATGCTTGCATACATAATATTAGGCCCAATTGCTGTAAGATACAAGATGTTGCCTACTAAGCTTTTATACAAGGTAGAATCCACTGTAGGGTCTTCATCTATCTTTCTCAATTGTGTGCCTAAGGGTATATGAGTTTTTGTTGGATTTCACTATTCCATGCATAATCTTTTGATTATGTATGATGCATACTTTTGTTGACAGACAAAAAACCATTTGGTTCATTGGTCAACCTCAATCCCCAAAACATATTTCATTATGTCAATATCTTTCATCTCAAACTCAGATTGCATGCCATGTTTAGAGATGACTAACTCAATATTTCTAGTATATATCATGTCATCAACATATAGACAGACAATAAAAAATTTACCTTGTTGATCTGTTTTGGTGTATAGAGTTGCCTCATTGTGGCTTATGCTGAAATGACACTTGATCAGGTAAGTATCAATTCTCCTGTACCAAGCTCTTGGAGCTTGCTTTAAGCCACACAAGGATTTCTTCAACCAATACACTTTGGTTCACTGCTCTTTGACTTCAAATCTAGGTGGTTGTTCCACATATACCTCTTCTTCTAAGACACCATTCAAGAAGGCTGACTTGACATTCATTTGGTATACTTTCCATTTGTGTTGAGTTGTTATGGCTAAGAGGATCCTTATAGTGTCTAACCTTGCTACTAGAGAAAATGTTTCACCGTAATGAATGCATGGTTGCTGTGAGAATCCTTTGGTGACAAGTCTTGCTTTGTGTTTTTCAACCTACCCCTTTTCATTTAGTCTAGTCTTGTAAACCCACCTGACACCAATATTTGTCTTATGTTTGGGAAGATCAACAAGATCCCATGTCTTGTTCTTCTCAATAGCGTCAATCTCTTGGTTCATGACTTGAACCCAATGTGGCTCTTTCGAAGCCACTTTAAAATATGTAGGTTCGCATGACATTAATGCAAAAAGATTGTGTTGATGAATATCATCCAACTATTGATGGATTTCTCTCAAGCTTCGAGTTTGCTGATTTTGGACTTCAGAGGATGAATTTCTACCTCAAGAAGAGATGTCCGGAGAACTTTCAAGTTGTCCTTGTACCTTCAATCTTGGAAGGACGAGATGATGTGTTTGTTGTCCTGAATTTTTTGTGTGTCCAGGAAGTGGAAGCAATGTATTTTGAGTGTCCATAGGGCAATTTTCAAACTCACTCTAGAGTTGATTTTCAAGAAATTTGACATCTCTACTCAGAATGAGTTTCTTTGAAATAGGATTGTAGAGTTTGTAGGCTTTGGATGTCTCATTGTAGCCAACAAAAATGCATTTCTCACTTCGATCATTAAGTTTCTTCCTCAATTCGGAAGGTATGTGAGTGAATGCAATGCATCCAAAGGTTCTAAGATGAACAACATTAAGTTTTGTTGCACTCCATGCTTCTTGAGGGACCTTCATCTTGACACTAGTGGTTAGGGATCTATTTAGGAGATAAAATGAACATGCTACAACTTGAACCCAAAATAAATTTGACAAACATTTCTCTCTAGGAAGGCTCCTTGCCATGTTCATTATAGTCTGGTTTTTCCTCTCATCCACTCCATTTTACTGTGGAGTATACCTCGCTATGGTTTTCATGATTATGCCTTGTGATCTGCAGAAATTTGCAAATTCTTTTGAACAATATTCTCATCCATCTGACCCGAGTACCAATACATATTTCCCACTGTGTTTTTCAGCTTTAGCCTTGAACTCCTTGAACTTTGAAAATGTTTCAGACTTGTGTCTAAGGAAATAGATCCATATTTTCCTACTAAAATCAACAGTAAACGTTAGAAAATAAAAACTACCACCTATCAAGTTTGTTTGCATTGGTCCACATAGGTCACTGTGAACAATCTCTAAGTGTTGTTTGGTTTAAGTGGAGGACTGTGGAAATCTAGTTCTCTTATGTTTTCCAAGAATGCAAGACTCACATAGGGGTTTTTTCTCTTTGAAGATAGGTAGACCTTTGACCATGGAGTGCTTCTGCAAAAAGATTAGACTTTGAAAGGGTAGATGTCCAAATATTGCATGCCAAATCATAGTTTTATTGGGGGTGGATGCACTTTGTACATAGGGTTGGGTTAGATTCACAACGCTAAGGGTCAGGGGAAACATTCTACTCCTAGTAATGTGGATTTTAGAAATCAATTTTATGCTAGGAGGTTTGTCATATATATCGTACATGATGCTCCTTCAAAAAGTACCTTATAGCCATGTTCAACTAGTTGTCCTACACTTAGAAAATTATCTTTCATATATGGAACATGATAGACATCATGTATGTCTTTATTTACATCGTGTTTAGTGAGAATAGGTGTTTAGTGAGAATAGGTACAGTTCCTTTTCCTTGAAATTTGACTAAAGAGTCATCTCCAAGTGTAATATTAGATGAAATAGAAGAATCCATGAAAGAAAGTAAATCTTTATTACATGTCATGTGATTGTTGCATCCACTGTCTAGCAACCAAATGTCCTTGTGTTGTTGTTCAATCTTGTCACATGAGAGAAACATCCCATCTAAGGTTTCTCCTTCATGATTTGAGACATGTGTTATGCCTGAGTGTTGATCTGTTTGCTTCTTCCTGCATTCAGATTCATAGTTCCCATACCTTTTGCAGTAATATCATTGTATGCTTGTTTTTCCATTGGATCTCCTCCCTCTGCCTCTTTGAGGCTAGAAATTCTTATTCTGATTATGATGTGTGTGACCTTTACCTGAGTGATGGTGGCTTTGAATTCTCCCTCTTCCTCTGTGAGCTCTACCTCTGTCTCTGCCTCTCCCTCTGTTGAAGGGGAATTTTGTATTGAAGGCATTCTCTATTGACTCATCGTCTATATGTAGTCTGGTCTCATGTGACAATAGAGAACCCATTAGTTCATCTCTTGAAAAAATGATGGTTGTAACAACCATCTCAAATTTCTTTGGAAGACTTCTGAGTAATTTCTCAACAATCCTTTGATCTGGCATGGCTTCACCAGTCAACTTGATCTGGTTCACTATTCTCATGACTCTTGTCATAAATTGACCAATATGATGGAATTTGAATTGATTCTGTGCAATTTTATCATTGGTTATGTATATTTAGATTAACCTGGTTGTTAATCAAATGTTATAAATGGTTATTAAATGTTAATATTTAATTATTAAAATAGTGTGAAAAAAATTTGAGTTTTTACATTACTCATAGTTGTTATATTAGGATGATATGCTAATTTTTTTATGGAAAATTATTATGTAAAAAAATCTATTCATGTTAACGATTCAATCAATTATTTGGGTGTACCTCAATTGCACATTAAGGTTGAGTAATTCTTTGCTCAAGAAGTGTCATCATTGAACAAAATGACCAAGCAAGTGTAGTATTTTCAATGTATTATACATCTTAACATAATAAACTCCAACAAAAGGTATCATACTCGACTATAAGGTACCCTGATTGTGACTTACCTTTGATGTGATCATATAGCATTCCAAGTCCTTTATGTAGAGGGTGCATTATTTGTTCTTTGGACACGATATGACACCTTGGGTTAGACAATAAAGTGCATTAAAGGTTCTTCAAACAAGATGTATGATACCTAAGAAAAAAAAAAAATAAAAAAAAAAATGTAATTTTGGTGCCCTTTCTCGGGGATAAAAATAAATCACCATTGATTAAGAAAAATGTGGGTTAATTTCCAGTAATAAAAAAAATATAGCTGGCAAAAAATATTAAACCTCTTGAGCATTGAGATCAATATTTGAAAATCAAGCTTTACTGGCGCATATGAGTGTCTTCATTGATATTTTGTCTTAACTCAGCAATCCACGAGTTTGATGGGATCCAGTCCCTTTGGCAGTACTGCGATCCCTTTGGTTTGTAAATCTCGCCACTCATGGGTAAATCGCCCTTCACTAAACCTCGAATATCACAGGAAAACTTATAGAATCTCCTCGGATCCAGAAGACTGCATGATCTCCTCAGATATGGAGTGTGCAAGATATTTCACTCCGTGCCCTAGCCAACCGGGTGTCTCGCGCGCTAGGAAGACTTATACTCCGCGCGCCCTCACCAAGCTGTGGAATGGCTTGTGTGCGCACTTGCCTTCTGGAAATCATTGTGCAACACTCTTTCAAAACCTGAGTGGAAGGTCTGTGCTCTTCCTCCTGGGATCGAGCTTCTCTCGAGGCGCTGTGGAGAGTCTCACATCCCACGCTTTGATACCATGAGAAAACAATAGACTGGGCATACTGACCGAGCGACTGCGCGGACAAACAAGAGACTGAACGGACAAATAAGAGACTGCGCGGACAAACAAGAAAGTGTGCAGACAAATAACATACGACACAAAATAAAAGGAAAGTGCATAGCGCATTTCATTTGGGCAAAATGATGAGCATATAAGCTGTAAGAAATACAACAAAATCAAGAAAATAAAAAAGGAATCGTAATGGTGTGGATAGTTGTCCAGAACATTAACAAAAGAGTGGCTTCCTTTGGTCAATCTAATCGAACTAAAGAATATTTTCTCTCCAAAACAATGGATAGATACCAGTGAGGGAATATTAAGGAGTATTAATTCAGTGCTCTCATAGAATTACTTACAAGAATGACAAGTGAACGACCCGTGACGTTATTAAAATTTCGAATGTCTGTTACATTGCTTTAAGGTCGTTAAAATGGAGAGTACGTTTTGTGAATGTCATAGGGGAAGAACGGAAGTCATCATAAATTTACAAAGTATTCAATCTTATGACATATTCATATGAGAGAAACACAAGTGACTATAAATCTACAACGTGTTCAATAACAATTGTTGTTTCTTAAGACGTTTTCAGATATATGTTTTTTGAAATCACCTGTATTTCATGCCATTTTTATTGCCTTGCATCACCTTAATTTATATTTCATCATAATGATGTAGCATCGCAATTTCTTAGTAAAAAGTACCAACGGCTTTTGATATATATATATATATATATATATATATATATATATATATATATATATATATATATATATATATATATATATATATATATATATATATATATATGCCGAAAGTTATGTCTAAAGGGGTACATCTATTGACAATGAGCACATTTAATGATCTTTTAACCTTAAATCTTAATCTTATGGCGAATTGAAGATGCTCACATATTCTTAGTCGTCCTCCCAAATCAATGAATGAGATTTAATCTTCATAACTTCCTTGCATTTATGAATACATGCTTTAACATGTTTACTTTTTCACATTTACCTAATCATATTAAGAAATTATTGTAAGGCTATATAATTGTCACGTTAAGATGATTAACAAGGATTATTCTCTATGCTAGATTTTATTGCCACGTTTGGATGATTATCAGGCACTATCCCAAATGAATTACATGTATAACTCTGGGATGTGAACCGTGGCCACGTTTGGCTTGCATTGTTAATTGTGGCCAAGCTTGACTTGTGTTTCATGTTATAGCCATCTTTAGTTAATGTGGGATGTGCGATTCGTTTCACTATCCATCAGTTACAGTATAGCCGTCATTAACTAATGCGGGATGCGTGATTCGTTTCACTATCCATCGGTTACAGTAGACATTAACATTTGCGATTCGTTTCCCTATCCATATCCATAAGTTACAGTAGACATTAACTTCCAGACTAGAACCTCAGTTGCCCGCCTTCTCTTCAGGTGAAGAACGAGCAAGGATGCCCACCTTCTCTTCAGGTGAAGAATGAGTAAGGTTGTGTGATGGATTGTAAGAGTGCCTTGTTTTCCTTCAGTACACCTCAGTATTGTTGCACGGGTTCCTCTGGCAATCCCTAGATGTGCAGGCCTACTTCTTTCTCCCGTCTCTTTAGGAATTCCTGTCCCAGAACTTACAATTATAGCTATGACGATCCAAGCAGTTTGGTTATATGCTCTGGGGCTAATTATCTCATCACCTTCTACCCTCATTGACAACCACGCTACAAACACTTTCCACTTTTGAGCATTTAAGAGTAGTTATTTGGGCATGTAGGATCGTAGTTGCCTATTGAAATGTAGTTCTAATCTGTGATCATTATATCGTTGCCAACAATATTTATATGTTTTTCGTCTTTTTATTTTAATCAAGTAGAAGAAAAATCATGCATTGTTGTTCGATAGAGTAAAACACTGTCTTATGTAGGTGTAAGGGTATGCAGCAATATGTAGAATGCAATGTTATTCAAACGCAAAAAGAATCATGTGTTGTTGTTCTATATTCATCAGAATCGTAATAGAAGTTGGTTCTTTGGTTATTTATAGTCTCTTGTGGACACGGGTAGGAGTAGAAAGGGGCCTTTATATGGGCAAAAGTATCTTCTTTCTTACGATTTTTTATGCGTTTCGAAGTTTTCCGAATGAATTGAATCTTCGTTGGTAGCTCTGAGATTAACTTTTGACAAAAATGAAAGAAGTAAAGTATTGGCTATGAACCTTGCACCGATATTTATATCGATTGACATAAAAATAAAGTAGTGAGAACCCCGAAGGTCATATCATATAATATCAGATTAGAATGTTCAATCTCCCGAAACTCTGTTTAATAATAGAAAAGCATAAAAAATGACAGTATGGAGGTTTTTGTCATCATACAGTTATTCGAGCTTACTGCAATTATAATTTCTCAGTCAATGAATCAACAATTTCAGGCTATTGAAATTAGAATCTCTCACTCAATGAATCGGTAGTCAGTGCAGAAATTGATTGTTTGACATCTTGCTCGGTTGGGGAGAGAAATAGTACAATAGGTACATCAACAATTATATAGCTGCCAGATATGCATATTTCATTTACAAACCTTAATTCTAAGGTAAATCCTAATTAAGGTTTGTAAATGGAATAAGTGTTTCGGCGTTCATCAGCCATAATCATGTGGCTGTGCTAGTATTAACACTATATATATCTTTGTTGTCATACTTTTCTTATTTTTAGGACTTTGTACTACATGTTTTATGTAATGCTAGTTTATATGGATTACATATGGTTATGTATATTTTTTAATTTTCTTTTTTAAAATCCATGTTGAACTGAGTTTAAACTTAAGAAAATTTGAGTTAAGTGTTGGAGATAATGCTTCTATTAATGTAATAAGATTGAGTTGTTCTTTGTTGATATATTTTCTCAACTACATCACCTAAATTAAGTTAGATCTGAATAACTCTATATAATAGAGTTATAGAATTATAGTTGTGTGTAAGAGTGTTCTTTTTCATAATAAAAAATCTAGTTTTCTAGTATACATTGTTTGTTTATTTGGTATTAGAGTGTATTGGAGATCATTGTTGCATGGGAGAGAAGATTGTTGTGGGAGTCATGGATCTACTAGCCTTGATTGCCATAGAGATATGTTGGAAGGTTGATTTCCCTAGTCAAAATATACCATTAGTACATTGAAGATGACTATGTCAACATCATAGATGAATGATGCCCAAATCACGTGCCTCGTCACTTCATAACACATTCTAATGTATATTCCCTACAAACCGATTTAGGGAATGTAACAACGATCCATTTTTATAAATGGAACGAAATGAAATACAATTATAACAAAAACACAGAGATACAATGAAATTTGACTTCTATTAATAAACAAAATGTGCTGAACTTTAAAATGGAGAATGAAAAAAAATCGCTCGAATGGTGTTAGCTTATCTCTTAGAAGAGATGTGATGGATATGTGCATTTTCCAGAGAACATTACAATGAGGCCGAAAGGCCTTTTTATCATAAAAAAGAAATGAGGAAACCCTAAACATCCAAAAACCTAACCGTAGGAGATGAAACACCAAAAGGATTATGGGCCCTAATGGAATTAGTTGGTATACCAACTTCTTGGGGTCATAACGCTTGCATACGATCTCCATTTGGAATGCTCGATAACTTGTTGGAAATGTCTAGCCAAGAATTACATATTTCGTTCAGTGCAAACATGACTTCGACAACTGTCCAGGTGCTCTCGTACCCAAAAAAACATTGTTTAGAGCCTCAAAATGACCCCATAAGCTCAGGACTCGAAAAAGTGTAGAAAAACTTCCAAAATGAAAAATTGTGCTTTGAGCCAGTGAAATAGGTGGGTGGACACTGATATCCACCTACATCAAATGAGAACAAAAGAGCATCTCATTCAAGCACCAAGTATTACAAGGTATTTTTTGTTAAAGAAGTCTAGATAGAGAATATTTTTTTCTTTTAAACATGGAGTTCACAACTTCAGAAAAATTTAATGGGCTCAATTTCCATACATGGAAGGTAAAAATATAAATGTAGTTTATGAATAAGAATTTATCAGGTATAGTAAAATGCATAGAAACATCACCAACATATGCGAAACAACTAGTTGAGAGGGGCAGTAGGGATGACAAACCTAAGTCTATCATCAGACTTTCTCTTTACAACTCAGAGCTACATGTTGATCTAGAAAGATCATCTAAAGAAATATGGGAGAAATTGAATCAATTATTTGGTGAAAGGTGATAAATGATTTTTTTTTTTTTTTGAAATTAAAACTATTTCGAGTTAAATTGCTTGTTGAGATATCCATGTCTAGTCATATAAATGATCCGAATTCTCTTACAAGACAACTAGTAGAAATTAGTGTTAATATAGATGATGAAGATGCAAACGAAATTTTATTAAATATTCTATCTTCAAGTTATAACAATGTTGTTTTTAATTTGAGCCAAATGTCCTCCCAAAAATTAGATGAAATGATAACAACACTTTTAGCAGAGTAAAGAGGCTAAATATAGGAGACATAGAAGTTGGTTCGCGAACTAAAATTGCACTATCCAATGAAAGGATGGGAAAAATAAAGATCTCAATTGAATGCATCTACCGTCGTAAATTTGTTCATGCTACATGGTATTGCAAAATCTATGATAATGATATTTTAAACGAGAAACTAAAAGAATCAACAAATACGACCATCTATGAATCAACAAATATAGTCATCTCTGAAGATCCACTAGATTTTGATGGTGATAATCAGTTCAATGAAGAAATGAAATTTCTCAAAAAAAATTAGAACAATTAAGGATCCAGAAAAAGTTCAGGAAAGAGTTTAGTATGGATGGTTTCTGAGTTAGTTCGAGAGTTGTGGATCTAGGGAACAATCCACCATTAATTTTTGAAGACATGTGAGTTGTCTGCTAATGAGGTTATACGACATGTGTGTGGGTTTCTAGTAATTGAGTTTGAGAGATTCGTGATTCGGGACTTCAGAATTAGAGCTTGAGAATTCAACTTGGGAGATAGTAAGGAATCTTGATGGAGCTCAACCGGATTCAAGAACTCATTTCTAATTTTTTTTTAATTATGTTTCATTTTATGTATTCAATTTGTGTTTGATTTCAATTTTTTTTTAAATATTATAAACATTAAGGTGGGGTGTTGGAGATAATGCTTGCATTAATGTAATAATATTGGGGTTTTTTTGTTGAGATATTGTGTCAACTACACCACCTAGGAAATATTTAGGTCTGAATAACAATATATAATAGAGTTATAACTCTGTAAGAGTGTGCTTTTTCATAATAAAAATCATTTTTTTCGAGAGTTTGTTGATTTTAAGTGATGCTTAAGTCATTGAAATAATATGTTATCATCAATTTGAGGGTATTCCTTTTAGGATTCCAGAATTTCATTATAATAGCTCTACAAACATGAGAATATTTTGTAAGTGTATGGCAAGTATGTGGTAATTATATGTTAATTTTTTCATTGCATTATATTTGAATTAAGAATATAATTAATAAACTAATCAATAGGTGAAATTTGGGGGTGATAACTTCCTAGGATCACCATGGGGACAATGAACCAATGGAGATAGTGATGGTCAACAAAATATCTTTTTATTATGTAGCCATGTGCCTTCAATATTTTGTCTCAAGTGCCTTATGGGGGGACACATATTGCTCCTCCAAGTGAGGAGTTCATGCAAGTGCTTGGAGAAAACTATTGGGAATTCTACCATTGAATTCACTGAGTGATGATTGAACCAAGGGAAAAGTAAGTTGGTATATTGATGTTGAAATTGAATAGTGTCACGGGTGTGCCTACATGCTACCTTAGATTTTGTTTCCATGCAAGTATGAAGAAACCATGGATGTGTAGAAGGGTAATTGTTACAATTGAGATTCCCTAGCTCCTAACATTAGGTATTTCTTCGCCAGCCTATGTGAGGGAATTGGATGAAAGTTGGATAGCTTGAGGGACCATTTCATATTCAAGGAGGTCCCAATCCTTCTATTTTACAATGTTGAAAGGGAAAGTGATGATGGAGAGTAAAAGAAATGATCGAGAGTGGGACTATTATAGAAATAATTGATTGAAAGGTAATTCCCTCGGTGTAATAGTTAGTTGTTGGAATGAGGGAGGAAAACATTATCAATAGGTCGTAAATTTCCTTTGTTGTTCCATAGTTTGGCATGAGGGTAGCACCTAATAACAATGGTGTCTAAGTATATGAGGAAAAATCTCCCACGAAACTATTCTATTTCCCTAAGTGAGATAAGTAATATGATATTTATGTTTATATGTTGATGACTAATGTTGTTGTGCTATTTTAAATGAAAAATGTGTATTTATTTGGATATTAAAGGTGAAAATTATTTATATAGAGATTTTGATATTTTCATGACCATATTTTGCATCCCATAAGGCATAATTCTATCTCATTAGGGTAAGTCAATTTCCATCTTGTTAATTTGTTGTAAATGGCCTTATGGGTATACTCGAAAGAGACAAAGATATGAAAATGATATAATTATATGTATATAAAAAATATAAAATGTTGTATATATTTTATTAGTACTTGGCAAGGCCTTAAAAATATAGCAATGAGTTTTTGTGTTGAATATATTTTTGTTTTTGAGTGGACAAAATTTTTCCTACGATCAACCAGTAAGATTTACTCCATAAACATTTGTTATCTACTCTTGCAAAGCTTGAAAGTATATAACCCAAATAAATTATTGATGCAAAGTGGGAGATATACATCCTTCCTTTTTATTAACATTAATCAAGTAAATGATATTGTATATGTTAGTATATATCATTGTTGTGTTTATATATATATATATATGAAATTGAAAAAATTAACATTATAATTTGAAATATACATCATTACAAAACTTTATATATATAAATTATGATTTTTATTGCAATATCATTTTTTTATATTCAATTATTAAGCTGGTAGGCAATAGATGGGTTAATCAATCTTTCAATTAAAAATTTTATTACTCTCATAGGCTTCCCCTATTAGAATAGATGGGTTAATCAATCTTTAAATAAAAAAATTTATTAAAGTGATAGGCGTCTCGCTAAGTTAATCAATCTTTATTTAAAAATTTTAATCTTACGATAAAGAATTGAAGATGCTTGCATATTATTCATCTTACAGTATGATCAATGGATGAGATTTTGATAAATTAACTTCCTTGCTTCTATAAATTCTATAAAAACATAAGTTTCTATGATTACTTTTTTACTTTTATTTAATATGATTAAAAAATTACATAATGCTCACTAAATTGCCACTTTAGAGAATTAGCAAAGATAATTATGGTTACCTAATCACGTTGTACCATTTCATTGAAATGGTAGGTATAGAAAATTTTGGATTGATAGAGTTTTTACTAGATATATTTTAAATTTCTTTACCACTTGGTGGTGAAATGTGCTGCTAGCATTTCATATACACCTTACCAAGTGTTGGTGGCATGCACGATGAGTTCTTTACAGAATGCGCACACTCTCTCCTTAACCAGTAATGTTTCACATTTCATATACCCCACATGTTTCACATTTCATATACCCCACCAAACATGTGGTATCTCCTAGCAAGTAATGTTTCACATTTCATATACCCCACCAACATAACGTTTAGAGTGAAGTCACGTGCACCTTTCCGAAATTGATGATATGAATGTAATTGTTTTTGAGATGATCGATAAAGCTTACTATCCGGTCAGCCCTCCTATGCTGCAAAACCAGGAGAACTAAATGTACATTGTTCCAGTTTAGGTCTTTACTCAGAAAAATAATTGTTCTAGTTTAGGTCTTTACTTTTATAAATCAGAAGAAATAAATGTACATTGTTCCAGTTTAGGTCTTTACTCGGAGAAATAATTGTTCAAGTTTAGGTCTTTACTTTTATTATAGATTCAATTGATTTATTCTCTCTTCAATTGACAATCCCATGAGTCGTCCTGTGCTGCAAAAACCGGAGAAATAAATGTACATTGTTTCAATTTCGGTCTTTACTCGTTGAAATAATTGTTCAAGTTTAGGTCTTTACTTTCATTATAGATTCAATTGATTTATGCTCTCTTCAATTGACAATGTCGTTAGCATTATTTAGCCTCTTTTTTTTAACTATCAAATATACTTACTGCCGTCCAATTTAGTTGAGTAAACTACTGGTTTTTTTAACAATGCATGTTGCGCGTTTGATTTTTCCCTGTACTATATGGATCTTTGAGGCACAAATAGTTGGGGCTACCGGTAAGCCCTTTGTTTGTTGTAGAATTTAATTGAGATTTTGTACACCCTATATTCCAATTATTGGGGATTCTGGAAATCCTATATTCCTCTTAGCAAAACATGAAATAGTTCGGTTTCAGAATAAGGAGTTGTTATCGTTAGTTATTGTTAGAAATA
Organism: Picea glauca; assembly: GCA_000966675.3. NCBI lineage: Eukaryota > Viridiplantae > Streptophyta > Pinopsida > Pinales > Pinaceae > Picea > Picea glauca. Next base: position 132,512 of record JZKD02S1674694.1, read on the forward strand.
ATTCTTATAATTGTAGTAACTGTGAGTTTCTAGGTTAACTATGACTGTTATAACTGTGAGTTTCTAAGTTTACTACTTTTAGCTAATCAGATCCACTTTCTTAGGATCTAGATTGCTAAGAGTTAGTGATCTGCATGCTATATATGTAACCTCCATTTATCTATTAAGTAATACATTCTATTATTGTGTGTTAATCTTGTGCAATGGTTGCTCTCTCGATTTCTAAGTTGGTATCAGAGCAAGGTTAAAATCTTGCTCACATTGCTGGGTGGAGGAGGTCTGGCTGCTGCTGCGTGGAGGAGGTCCGGCTGTGTTGTTGCTGCGTAGAGTCTTCTTCGTAGAGTTGCCAACATGAAGTACGATAACCTCACTAAGGAGCTACCACATTCAGAGCAAATGGCCATCGAAAATATTTCAGCGTTTGGTATCTCGGTGTGGATAGATATGAAGGAAGAACCACCATAAACAGTCATTGTCCTGCTTTTCTACTTATATATGTATGTGTGGTGTGTTTAAATTTTGTTTATGTATGTTAGATATATTATATGTGTGTGAGAGAGTGTGATTTTATTTGTAATCAATTGATGAAGAACCAATCATTGAACAGAGTAGCATATGTTAAAGCTAGTGGTTCTTGACGTTCTTCGGTGCCAAGATAACACATCACTGGTTTGAGTATGTGTACAAGTCTGTTATACACTTTGAGTATGTGTACAAGTCTGTTATACACTGGTGGATCTTGTTGTTCTTCGGTGCTCCAAGATCAACAGTTACAGGTTATGTTTTGTGTATGTGTGGTGAGTTTAAAGTTTTTA
>JZKD02S1674694.1:141361-172621 GCA_000966675.3 Picea glauca
TCTTTGAATTTTGCAAATGTTTCAGACTTGTGTCTGAGAAAATAGATCCATATTTTTCTGTTGAAATCATCAATAAACGTTAGAAAGTAAAAACTACCACCTATTGACTCTGTTTACATTGGTCCACATAGGTCAGTGTGAACAAGTTCAAGATGTTGTTTGGCACTGTGGAAAGCTAGTTCTCTTATGTTTTCCAAGTATGCAAGACTCACATGGGGGAATTTGCTCTTTAAAGATGGGTAGACCTTTGACCATTTTGTTCTTCTGAAGAACACTTAGACTCTGAAATGGTAGATGTCCAAATATTGTATGCCAAACCATTGTTTCATTCAGGGTAGATGCACTTTGTGCATATGGTTGACTCAGATTTGCAGTTCTGAGGGTAAGGGGAAATATCCTATTTGGGGTCATATGGATTTCAGAAATCAATTTTCTGCTTGGGAGTTTGTCATATATATTACAAGATGTTCCCTCAAAAAGTACCTTATAGCCATGCTCAATGAGTTGTCCTACACTTAGCAAATTATGTTTCAGATCTGGAACATGATAGACATTGTGTATGTCTTTCTTCACATTCTGTTTAGTAAGAATAGGAACAGTTCCTTTTCTTTGAACTTTGACTAAATAATCATTTCCAAGTGTAATATCAGATGAAATTGAAGAATCAATGCATGAAAGTAATTATTTGTTACCTATCATGTGATTGTTGCATCCACTGTCCAGCAACCAGAGATCTTTAGGTTGTTGTTCAGTCTTGTGGCATGAGAGAAACATACCTCTTGAGTTTTCTCCTGCGTGATTTGACACATGTGCTCTGCCTGAGAGTTGATCTGCTTGCTTCTTCCTGCATTCAGATTCATAGTGCCCATACTTTTTGCAGTAATAACATTGTATGCTTGATTTGTCATTTGATCATCTCCCTCTGCCTCTTTGAGGCTGGAAATTCTGATGTTGATTTTGTTGTTGTTGTCTTTGACCTTAGAAATTTTGATTCAGATACTTTTGTCTATTACCTCCACTAGAGTGAGAGTTATTTCGATTGCTCCCTCTTCCTTGGTGACCTCTGCTTCTTCCTCTGCCTCTCCCTCTGCTGAAGGAGAATTGAGTTTTGAAAGCATTGGAGATTGACTCATCTGTAAGATGCAGTCTGGTCTCATGTGTCACCAGAGAACCAATTAATTCATCTGTTGAAAATCTTGACACATCCTTGGATTCAAGGATTGTTGTTACAACCATTTCAAATTTCGTGGGTAGACTTCTGGGATTTTTCTCAACAATTCGTTGATCAGTGATGGTCTCACCAATCAGTCTGATCTGGTTCGCGATGCCCATGACTCTGGTCATGAACTAATCCATAGTTTCAGACTCTATCATCCTAGAGTCTCGAATTGCGTCCTCAAGGTCTGTAGTTTAATTGTTTTGACCCTGTCATTTCCTTGATAGGAAGATTTAAGGATGTCCCAGGCCTGTTTGGAAGTACCAGCACCTGTGATTTTCAAAAAAATTGAATCATCCACAGAATTTTGAATCCAGAATTCCTCTTTGTTTTCTTTGTTCCTCAATGTTGCCTGAACAATTCTCTACGCATTTGTCATGGCAGAAAGGGCGGCTGGATCTGGTTCCACATATCCAAGATCCACTGGTTCCCAGCACTCTTGTGCTTGCAAGAATGATCTCATCTGAAGAGACCAAAACTCGTAATTCTTTCCCAGAAGAATCAGACCCTCAGCTGGTCCTAAATTGTTAGACGACACCATAAAAAAAAATTGCAGAAAAAGTAGAGGGAAATTTCGTATTTACCTCTGATCGCCTATTTGTCGATTTGTCGATGGCCGAAGGGAGCTTATCGGGCTTGAATTGGCCCTTAGTCTCCTTGCAATGTGACCACGCGCCTTACTGTTAAAGCGGTATGGGCTTTTCCCGTTTCTTTGTCTTTCAAATCACCGAAATGCAAAAAAATTCCTTTGGACAATTCAACGGTCCACATTTTCTTGTGATTTGATGGTCCATATCTTATCAGGATATCGCGAATCGGGATTTTGCGATTTTTGATGACGAGTTCTTCTGACTCCTTGATTCCCCGATCTCTGATTTACCGATGGCGCTTTCCTTTCGGGAAATTTCGCGATTTCTTTAATCACCTCCACGCGTCCTAACAGATGGACGGTCCAAATCTGCGTTGGGGATTTTACTGTGGAGATTCCCGATCCCATGATTTTGACGAGATGACGTCAGTTGGGCCCCACGACGGAGTTTACCTCCTGTTGGGATTTCGGACTTCGGAGTTCCAAAATGCTCGTGCTTCTTATCCTCAGGATTCTTGATTTGTCGAATCCCGATGTACCGATGGACTCTGCCTTGTCGGGACTTTTCACGAGCCCTCGGATTTATGCCACGCGTCCCTGAAAAATGGACGGTTCTGATTCAACCTCGAGATATCGCGACTTGTGATGCTCTGTTGACACAAATTCTCTGTCAGCTTGAAACCTCAGATGCCGAAACGTCGACGGTTTCCTCGATGTTCGCCATGTGTCCGGTCAAATGGACGGCTGAGACTTTGTCGCTATTTCGCGTATTGCGATTTCGCGAGTTTCGAAGTCTTGTTGCGACTGTCTTTCAAAACCGCGAACTCCGATATGCCAATGTGACGATGCATTGATCTGCTGCCACCTGTCCTCTGAGATGAACAACTCACAGGTCCTCTCGGGATTTCCCGATATCGCGTATCGGAGTTTTTGGAGTGCAATCACCTTTGCGCTTCCGACTCCCGATTCCTGATTTTGCGATGAGATAAGATCGACGGCTCACGATCTTTCTTGATCCAACGGTCCAGAATGACTCGTCATTTTGCGATTCGCGAATTCTCATGGCAGTCTTCTGACCTTTACACCTGCGATTCATGAAATGCCGAGATCTCGCCACGTGTCTCTTGATGACAGTCCAGATGATGTCGAGACTTCGTGACTGCACTAGTCAAGATTTCTCCTGTGCACCGCAGAGGACTAAACCCCGTGCACCTTCTCATTGATCCAACGACTGTCGGTCATTTGCGGAAGATCTAACGGCTGAAACTCTTTCGCCTTTTCCGCGCTCTCCTCGTCCCTTCTGAACTGGTTTCCCGCTACGGATACGTTCTCAGGACAAATCTTACGGCCTTAATCGCTGTTCTTTGCACTTGAGACGCGTTCTTTACTCTTGTGGAAGAAAGATTTGTGAATCTTTCAAAGATTTCAAAGAAATACATGAATTCTTTGTTCACTGCTTCAATCTTTGACAAATTTGTGCGAATTTGGAAAAACTTTAAGCGATTATGCCTTCTGCAGGAATCTTTAACGAATTTGAACAAATTCAATGAGTTCTTTAAATGTTCTTCCATTCTGCAACTCTTCTTCCTAGATCTTGATGATTCTTGAAAAGATTACAAGAATCTTTATTGTTTCTTCTTCTGCGTGCTCTTCTTCCTCGTTCTTTCGAGCGTAATATGCTCTCCTTCCTTCGCAAGCTTCCTACGTTGATCTTTTGAGAGTATTGCAGACATCTCTCCAAGCCTTGTGAAAAGTCTGTGTCGCGTGCTCTCAAGATCTGTGAAGCTCTACTCTGTGAGGATCGAGTTTCTCTCCGGACTGTGTGAAGAGGCTTACTGTTGAAGCTCTGATACCATGATAAATTGTGAAGTAAAATAGTATCAACCCTTAAATTTTTCTTTGACATTTTTTCCTTAAATTTTGATTTGACATTTTTTTTAATAGTATCTTTATTCTACAAAATGGTTTCTTCCATGATTCCCCAATAGTTTATCCAAGATCGGGCGTCTTTATGCCATCCTGGCTTGAATCGATGGTGGTTATGATTTGATTTGGAAGCAATTTTAGGTAGCCTCTTGTCTTCCATGTTGTTTAACTTGTTCTTATACATTAGGTATCTAGTCATACCCATGCTCTCAATGGGCGAGAGACTTGTTTCTACGAGGAGGATGGGATAGGGCGTATTTCCTTTAATTTTGAGATTATAGGTTATAAAATTCTTTTGTATTTGCTCTATCTTTCTCCAGGATTCACCAGAGATACTACCTTCACATCCATAAAGAATAACACGTGTGACAAGAGTCTCAAAGAGGAGTTTCTTCTTATCCCAACTCCAAAGTTCAACTGATTTACAATTGTTTTCAAGCCCATAATAAGCTTTCCATCCCCCAATAATCATTTTCTCAATGCTATAATTCCAATTAAGCTTGTGGTGAATATCAATTCCAAGATATTTGTATGGAGTGACTTCCTCCAAGTTGTTGTTGTCATATACCAAAGTAAGTATAATATAATAATCAATTTTAAATATAATATGACATTTTTATTGAAACTCGTGGTACGGAGAAATGAAACTTTCCACTGCCTTATACAATCAATTATAAAACCTACACATTTTATGTCACTTAACCCAAATACCTCCACCCAAATGAGCCAGGAACATGCTACCGATATTTATGTCGCTTAACCCATGATACCTCCACCCGAATGAGCCAGGAACATGCTGGCAAAACCTACCCCAAACACAAGGCCTTGTCTAACATAAAGTTCCACCARCACTCTAGCAACGGAGCGAGTAGTATTAGTCAAAYAGGCATCATCAATCAACAACRTTTTCTCCAATACATTTCCTATCGCACTTATTGCCTGCACAGACYAAAACTCCATCGATAACTTGGGAAGATTCACCGAAACCGGGATACTTCCAACAAAATCCTTTGTGGTATCAAATAGAGGGTGCCAGGGATTATTTAAGGAAAATCAAGCACTGTCTAGGAACTCTATAGAACTTTCACCTTCCCCACCTCTACCTCTACCTCTACCTGTTCAATTTGCCCCACCTTTTGTGAAACTGCGAAATGGGGGTGATTCATCCGTGCCGATTGTGCCACCCAGAATCCAATGTGATTAACCTCTGCTCAAGAACAACAGTGTCAGGGAGAAGTTCGATGGCCAAATGAAAGTTCAATCTAGCCTATACTAAAAAAGGGGGGAATCATCTAAGCTATTATCTACATGAAAACAACTGCCACTATTTATATAAAGGGGTTCGCTGCGTTTCCATGTTGTAGATCGCGAGTATCATGTTGGTAACTAGCCCCCCAAGCTTTCTGCAATAATGTCTTGAATTGATTGATCAGATTTATTTCGGCCTACCTGCCTTCATTCTGAGGGAATAAATTGCTCCCCTATTCAATATTTGATCAGTCAAACATGGAATGTTTTCATAACTCACACAGTGAAAAAAAAATGATGGAACAAGTGCCTTAATTATGTGGTGGAAATATTGTTTTTCTCTTCAGCTTTAAGGGTTTTAGAAGTGTTTACTGGCGTTACCTTCTATGGAACAATATGTTGACCAACTTCTTTATCCTATTTTGTTGAGAACTTGTTAAATATTGGCCATGGTTGAAGTTATGTACTGTTCATACAAACTAATTTTCCGAGCTAGTGCAATTCGTTTAAGAAACTAAATGGATGCCAGTAATTTTATGCACGTAACTCTTTGATCATTTGACTCGGTCAGGGTTCTGATTTTTTTTATTATGGATAAACAAAACAAGCAATTGGTAAGTTCAAAGGGGCGTTAAATTTGGAGAAATTTTGTGCTTAAATGTATATCGCTGCTCTTTCAGATGTTTGACCAGGGCATGGCTCACATTTACTCGCTTATTTGATCTGTTCGGGGTCTAACACTGCTCAGAACGATAACAAATGATAAGGAGTGTTGAAAATATTTGTTAATATATGCCAAATAAGTCAGTTAATCCTACCTAGCCTGACTTTATAACCTTTCCCTCACTCACGATATAGTTGAATAAGCCTTCTGAAACAGGAAAATTTAGATTATTGATGTTTTTTCCCTCAACAGTGACCTATTTATTTATCCGGACTCATTATTCCATCAACAGAGAGAGTATAGAATCCGATCACAACAGGCGCATTGGCGGGTGGGTGGAAATAGTTGGGTCGGCAACCAGTATTACCATTTTATTTTTCTTTGACATTGCTGGAAACAATTTCTCTTTAGGTTAGCTTTCCATTAATGACCCTTACCACCAGTTCCATCAATGAAATGAAAAAAAAACGGAAAGAACACAAGCTCCTTCATTTATTATTCTTCCTCTAGTGTGAGGGTTATCATTAAAGCTCCCTACCACCTTGTTTGTCATTCGCCTGCCATTGTTCACTAAAGAACCCCACTCTGCACATTTTAAGTTCCTTTCACAAGTCTGAGTGGTACAGGGTTGAAGTTGTACATAACATATTTCAATTTACTAAGGCACGGACTTGAAGCTTTTCTTCTATTCCTCTTGTTCATACTAATTATCTTGGTAAGGATGTTGTGCAACTCTCTATTAGTGATTCGGCTTGTCCATTTTCTTTTGGATGATAAAGAGTGAATCTCTTGTGGCGAAATGTTGCTTCAGGATTTGTTGTATGATTTTGGATGTGAGTTGAGCTCCTTGATACGTGACTATCGAGGAGGAATGCGAATCTTGAAAATATGTTTTTTAATTTTTTTATTAAGAATTTCGCCACTTTTTGTTCTGTACATACCTTCATTGTTTTCCCTTAGCTAATTTGTTCAAGTAATATGTGCATATTAATATGTACTTATTTTCAAGCAATAGGCCCCACAAAATCAAATCCCCACTCATCATAATGAGCCAATGATATTTATGCTATAAAGGAATTTCATTTCTCTTGGTTGGTTTTACCATCCCATTTATCACAATGAGAGGTATATTGATGAGCATCCCTATGTTAGGTAAGCCAATAGTAACCAACATGTATATATTGTACGTTGTCTTCTGTGTTGCTTAGTGCGCCTCATAGGGTTAGGGTTTATCATGGCATGGATGGAGGATGTTATGCACCTCATCTTCCCTTATACATCTCCTCATGATGTTATGCACCTCATCTTCCCTTATACAATATTGGATCTTTCCGTGCAGGAAAAATGCCGAGGAAAAGTCCCTTTTGTTAAGTGGTTGGCTATGTCAGCAAAGTAGGGGGTTTGTACTTAAATTGCAAAAAAAATGTTCACCTAGAAAATGATCATCTACCATGTCTCCATTTGCAAGATTTGTTAACCTTGATAAAAAATTCACAACATCATTTTTTCATACTGAACTATTAATAATGGTCAAATCAAATTGTTCTAATAAAAAAAAGTCATAAAAATGTTCTTCCATTAATATCAGGTTTTTTCATTAAATACTTGATGGTAGAATGATCTGTGTGTACAAAAACTGAATATAGTGATATAATGCTTAAATTTGTTGATAGCGTAAACAACTTCAAGAAATTGTTTGTAAGTAATTCTGCAGTTCAACTTTGCAACATATATGTTTTTTCTAACAAAATAAATTGCATAAGCCTTCTTATCTTCATTTTGTCCCAAAAATACCCTTATTCATTTTTATGAAGCATCGATATGGATATGGAAAGGAAGATTCCATTTGGGACATTGAAGAATAGGGGATGTGATGAGTTTTTCTTTGATACTTTCAAATTCCCTTTGACATTGTGGTGTCCAACATAAATCTATGTAGTAAGGAAAACATAGGAGAAGCTAACTTGCTAAAATCTTTGATGACGATTTTGTAGTAACCTGCATTTCCAAGGAAGATTATCACGTATTTTTTTTAGAGGGGTAGGAAGATGTTTTATGATGTTTGAATTGTTTTTATATACCTTAATCCATATGGAAGACAAGTGGTTCCTAGAACACCGCCCTCATTCATAAGTATATTGAACTTTTCATGGCTAAGGGAGAGGTTCATTTCTTCACATCTTTAGAAAAATTTATGAACATTAGTCTTCAAAAGAGTTTCCATAGGGAGTGAAGTCATAGATGCATATCTCTACCATGTCTTGGATGAAGTTTGAAAATTTGTTGAGTACAACCCTTTGAAAATTTGTTTGAGAATTGCATAGACAAAATGAAAGAAATTTGTGAGGAAAGGTACTCCAAGGGTAGGTAAAGGTATTTTTATCTTGATATTCAAGTGTTATTTGTGTCTAATTATATCCTTTGAACACATCTAGAAATAAAAATTATTCACTTTCCCTGCTAAGATGAAAATGAATTGGTTAATGAGAGGTAAGGAAACATGATATTTCCTAGTGGCTTTATTAAACTCCCTGTAGTCCACACAAATTCTCAATTTTCTATTCCTCTTTTGGAAAATGACTGAGTGTGAAACCCACTGATTATTAGAAATTGGGTAAATAAATATAACATGTGGGAGTTCTTTCAATTCTTTATTGACAATGTCTTTTAATTCAAGATTCATTCTTCTCCGAGGTTTCCTAATTGATCTGTAGTCTTATTTAATGTATATATGCGATAGGTGTAGAAAAAAGGGTGGATTACTTTCATTTCCTTGTAGTCCCATGCAAAGGATACAATTTTTTTCTTTGAGCACAACTAGAAATTTATGCTCTTCTTCATTAGTGATGTTAGTGCCAATTTTCAATGCTATATAGGGATAGTTTTCTATAGTTTTTATAGAAGAATTATTAGCTTCATTTGTAAAAGATTTTTCCTGTGATTCCCTTTCTTCATCAACATATGTTTTGGTTTTTTCTTCATCATTTATTATTTCTATCCTCACATCATTAGGGTATTCATTTTCTAGGAAATTTGAAATGAAGATGTCTTCATCAAATTGATTGTTCGATGAGGTTGTGTTTATGGTGAAAATGGGATAGACAAAGGCCCGTGACAACTCCTCTTCTACCCACATTGGAAAATTTGTTGTCATTAATGGTTGAGAAATTGGGTAAAGAATACTTGTTTATTGGGACTATCTATTAGTACTGGTCATATTTGTTACTCTACAGATAATGTATGCATCTATTGTGGCCATCAAGGTTCTTACCAAGACAAGATGATATCCATTAAATATGACTTGGTTTGGAGAACTAATAAATCAATGGGGTATTCCTAATAATCATTGAATTTCATTATGTCTTATAGAATACCCTTAGGTTTTACTATAGATCTATCTGCAAGTTAAAGTACAATAGATGTATGTCTTAAGGATCCATGGATTTCTAGTCTCAACAATGTATCTTTATTCATGACATTTATTGTTTCCTCTAAATATATCAAGGTATCTTGGATCAAGTTCTTATTAATGTGTACATTCACTATAGTATTTCCATGATCCAAGTACTTACGAACAACTAGCATTCCAAGGATGAGATTTTCTAATTGTCCTATGACATTAATTATGGGGGTATATTTTTTCTTCCTCCTAGGCTTGTTTAGGCATTCCTCTTTGATGAATTTTTTAATGATAGGAACACCCTTGATATCTTGAAGGAGGGGTATTTTAACACAAAATCACTTGAGTTATCGTAAGATTTCATCTTCTCAAGGTGTGTATTTTTTCTTAATGTTCAACCTTTTAGGATAAGGTGGAGCTTGTGGAAGGTTAGGTTGTTCTAAAAAGGTATCTTCTTTTTTTATTTGTAGACATTTTATAGGATTGGGAATGAGAGGATCATGTAGGAAATTTCGTTCTCTAAGGTTTATTTCCTAAACATCTAAGGAGTAGGTTTGTTATATAGCCTCCTTATTGTATATAGGTTGAACCTTCTTACTATTTGGATTTGGAGAATATTGAGTAGGTAGTTGAGTCTTCTTTACATGATAAGTATTCTAGGGAGTTTATTTGGTTGATTAGGAGGATGAGGCATTAATGATGGTTGTTGAAAAAGTTTGGGGCTCCATCCTTGTGAAGGAATAGTCCACTAAGTGTTTTGGATTGGAGATTGGTTCTGAAATGGTTGATAAGAAGAAAGAAGAGGTTGGCTTGGGTGTTTCCATTGATGTTTCATAGTCCAAGGACGATTAGGATAACACCAATGTTTATAAGGAATTTGTGTATTGTATCCACCAAAATACTAAGGAGGATTGTAACTCATACCTTGTTTGAAGGGCCTTGGTGCTCCCATCCTTCTTTGGTTGATGAAGCATACAAACTCCAATTTTTCCTTTTCCTTGATATGTAGATTTTAAACCTAAAAAAGAAGGATATTTGTTCGTTGCATAATATTAGTCACAGATTGCATATACCTCTACAATGTTAACTAGGAACTCATTCCTATGATTTATTTTTATGAATTTAGGATAGGATATAACTACTATCCTTTTCACTTCTTCCTAGTTCTTATTGACCTGCAAGGTATTAATTTGCATAGCTAGGAATTGCAAAATTTCAGTCTTCATATCTTTTAATAATCCTCCTATCCCATTTTTTATAAGATTTGAGGGTTATAAGATTTATTTACCATTCCTTTACCACTTCAACCCCTATTTCTATAGGATCTAGAGAATGTTTTGAAGATCTTCTTGATGTCTCCATAATCCATTTGGAAAATATCTCTATTTTCTATGATATTTAGTGTTTCCATAAGTTCTTCACTTAATCCTATGAGAAACACAAGTTTTATTGAGTCTTAATCTAGAGTACAATTACGACACTCTTGTAGCTAAGTTGAAAGTTCCATTCCTCAAAGTCTTTGGAGGATTCATTTATCCCTTGGGTCATAAAAATGATTTCATCTCTTTTATCTTTTTCTCTGTAGTAGTCCATGTACTTGTTGATTAAAGTGTGCATCATTATATTCCAACTTGTAATTTTGTTTCCTTCCAAACTAATGAACCATATCAATGTTGAGTCTTTCAAGGTAGAGGAAAGATCTTCATATTTTTGTCATTTGAGAACTAGTTATAGATCCTGCACATGATTTGAAACTCAAACAAAAATGTGTCAGGATCTTCTGAAATGGGGCCATGGAAGAGAGGTAGGGTAGAGGGGTTAATTTTTTTCATTTTTTTTTCCTTGTTGGTTTCTCGAATGGGAAACTCAAAAACTTATTCTTTTTATTCCTCATTATCCATTGTATGATGGGGTGAGGATTGGCCTCCCTTTGAGATATTCTCAAATTATCTTTCTCACTCTTCTTATAAATCCTCAAAAAAAAAATTTGCTTCTAGGAAAAGTGTCTCACAACCAACTTGTTGATGTTCTTCATTGCTAGGACCTATTTCTATGGTGGGGGATTTAGGTGGAAATTTTCGTGTTGTATCCCTAGGTCGATTCATTCATCTAAAGATTTTAAAACAAAGGAAATGTAGAATGAAAAATGTTTTTCTTTATTTTATTCTTTTTGGTAGGGTATATATACCTCCATTGACTTTAGCAGTCGAATTTCTACATGCAAGGGGTCCCTTGTCCCATAGAGGGGTCTGATACACAAAAATAGAGTATTATTATTAGTAATATTATTATGATAAAATGTATGCATTAATACTATTTTCTCAAAAGGAAAGAATGAATATGGTTTTTATTCTTTAGCACCTCCTCGACAATAGTGTCAAAAATTGTTGTTCCTTGAAATATCAACAAGAATTCCACCCTTTCCTCAACTTTCCACTTTAATTGTGAACTCGGGGTTCATAAAAACTTGTGAGGTAATATGCATTATATATGACGAATACCCTATTTTCCTATTATGCACCTACTGAGTGTTTACGAACCTATCTACTAGTTGGGGATTGTGATATATTAGGTCTCAATTAGAGTAATTGATACCGGGGAAGAAACCATTAAGAAAGAAAAACATATTTGAAAATTGAAATAAATAAATAATGTCGAAAATGAACAAGTATTTATTTAAGATCACACATTTATTCAAATGAAACTATTGTAAGGTTGAAATCAAATCATTGTTGATGAAATCATTACATAAATAAGACTAAAGGAAATTGAACTAGAAAACATAATATTTTTGCTAAAGGGAAACTATGCTACTTGCACGAAGATTTATATCTTACATGTTGTAAATATTGTTTTCATTGATTTCAAAGATAGGGGGAGACTACAGATGTCCAAGATAAAAATTGCAATATGGAGATTGTTGGAAACATTGTTTTTGGATTATTGATGCTTAGTTTGGATACCCTATGTTTAAAGGAATTTTTACCATAGACACCTAGCTCAAATGGGTGCATAGGTTATATCATTGGAAATATTATTCTGATACCTTCCCAACCTTATATGGAATTCCCTCTAGATTCCTATGAATGAGGAGATATGAATTTTTTTTTCCGACAACCCAGCTAGAAAATGTAGGTCGACTTAGCCAGTCTTTACATGTCAACCCTAAAAGTGAGGAGACAAATACTATAAATATAGGATAAATGTCTGAATTTGTAGTGAAAACAATGAAGATATCAATTACGGGGTGCATATAAGTGATATAAGGTGCGCTAAAGGTGGTGGAGTGTATTTTTGGGTCTAAAGGTGTGTGTGATAAGTTTGAGGAGTTTTCTTGGGATTTTCTTGTTCTTAAGGTGTGCTATGAAACACTTAAGATCTGTTATACTACAATGTGTGTTGTTTTGAGGTTCTAATTCCACAATGTGTTTTTTATTGTGATTGTGATGTTGCATTCTGGGATCATATTATGAGAATGATGATATGAGGCTTGCTAGCAAACAAAGACTACATGTGACTAGGGTTTGAAGGAATGTTTGTGGAATGAAGCATGCAGGTGAAGTCAGAATTAGTTTCTGTATGAATATATTGGATTGGTGTCTACACATATATTGTTGAGTAGGTTGTTGGTTCTCAAGTGAGGGGATTGGTGTCTCTAATAGGTTGGTGGTTGCAAAAATTGTAATAGTAGGTTGGTTCCTATAGGTGTTGTTCAGTTGGTGCTCAATTGAGGAGATTGGTGTCTCCAGTAGGTTGGTGCCTACATGTTGCTGACTTGGTTCTCAATTAACAAGATTGGTTTTGGAAAGTTGGTTTTCATTGATGTCAACCCTAGAGGAAGTCCAGAATCCCCAGAATCCCCTACAATTAATGGGTTATGTCAATCATAGAAGAAGTATAAAAGCCTCTAGAAGTGATGGGTGTATTTGAAGAATTCTCCAAAGCAGTCCCATTATGGCGTAGTTTTAGACATGGCGCTCACAGGAAAATGATTTGAATAAGTCTACACGAAGACCTTGAAATATTGATAAGTGGTCAGGAAACCCCAAAGTTGTGGTCATGAAGCCCTAAGTTGATCGAAGAAAAAGAGTATGAAGGACATTTTAATTGCATACAAAACCTACATATATTGTTTATGGTTTATGGTTACCATGGATGTTATGGAACTTGCGTGAGGTATATATTTGGCACATGATTTGAGGATATCTTGGTGATATTGGGCATAATTTATGTGAGATGTTATTGGTGATGTTGGGAATATGTTATGCGATATGTTCTCAGTGATGTTGGGCATATGTTATGTGAGATGTTATTGGTGATATTGGCATATGGTGTATGTGAATTGATCTAGTTTTGATGATGATGATGTATCAATATCAGTGATAGTTACAATGACAAGTTGATTATCATTGATAGTGAAAAATCGATTATCATTGACAATGACAACTTGACTATTAGTGACAGTGATGTTGAGGCAAATATATGAAATGATCTTACTCAAGCATTTTCAGATTATACTTGGATAAATGAAAATAGGTGGGAATGTCACCCTGTGTTTAGATCCATCAAAAATAAAATCCTAACTCACAAGTATTGATTACAAGTGCTTATTCTAGTCTTTTTTACAATTAAACACTTACTGGAAAATTCATTTAAATACAATTTTCTGAATAAAATAGTTGTTGAAATAAATTTAGAGACAGAAGTAAAAACACTAAGATGATAATCAAGATAGATGAGCCATAAAACAATCCTTTATTTCATTCCAATTCACCAAAGAGTCATTCTTTTTACAAAATTTCATGCAGAAATTTCGGACCAAAGTCAAACTTAGACATCCTCGATGGAACATACAAAAGCACCTCTGACAGAAAACCAAAAAATGAACTCTAAATGTTGGATCATCTTTCCATAGATTTCTACCCACTCGACTCTGAACAATAGCTTTTGTCAGTCATGAAAACTAATTCACAAATAGACAAGTCTACACAGACTATCAAAGATAGATCAACACCTCTAAAAACAAGTGTCTGAATGATGTAATTCAACCCTGAATCTTTTTTTCTACAATAAGACCCTACTATCATAAAAAATAATTAGGCTTGTGATAAATTAAGGAATGAATGAAAATTGAACTATCTCAGCATAAACTCAAAGATAAAACCTTAGTATGCTTCTCCTTCTATCCTCCTATTGTTCCTCCCTTTCCTTTTTCCTTTAAGAAAATTAGAATTGGTTGAAGTAGTTGAACCACCTCATTAGTTAAGTTAATTAAAAGACTCAACCAAATTTTCATTTAGGGGGGAAAGTAATAATCATAATAAGGGTTATAAATAAATAATAGCTAGTAGGTGTGACCCCTTGTGACTCCCGTTAGCTCTTAATAATCATAACATACTAGTTAATTAAGAGAAACACCCATCCTTGTGACTCCCATCATAATATTAACATTTGACAATTTATCTCAAGATATTTGAAATTATTTTCAAAAAATATATTACTCATATATCCAAAGAAAACATGTTGTCCAAATTTTTTGAAGTCAAATGTCATCAACATAAATAACATAAAAACTCAAAAATCATATTTCCCACTCTGAGATGCAATATTTCCTTTATTATTGTTGTCACCCTTCATTTTTTTTGAATTTGCCTTTGGCTGTGATGAGCCTTTAGGCCTAATGTCATTGATCATGTGAGAAAAATCATCTGTCAAATGCATCCAGGAAGACACGGATTTATCAGAGCCATTGGAGTGTGAGGAAGGGGCAGAAGTGGCCTTTCCTTTGTCAAGGTCATGATGGGCCTCTGTTTTCAACCTTTTCCTAGCACGGGAGGACTGAAATTTTGAGTGGACAGGTGCATCTTGGACAATCTGGTTAACAGACAGGGGAGAAAGTAATGAAAAATTTGGAGAGCCACGATGTTAGGAGACTGTTGGGTGAACAATTTCTTTCCATATTTCACTTTCGAGAACCTTGGGTTGCAATGAGACATGAGTGGGGCCGAGAATACCGGGGGCTTGTGGAGCTTGGAAAGGAGGCCTTTTAGGCCTAGGTTGGACCACTCTTTGCCAAATCCAATTAAAAAATTTGGCCTAAAACAACTGGCCTAACTCTTGTGAGTCAGCATCAAAGTGTATGGATAATATTGGACTTCTTGGGCCTCTGTTCCAATTACCTATCCCTCATTTTCCTCTTCCATGGCTACCTTGGTTGAAAAAGTTCATTAATGCATGCATGATTGATTCACAAATAGTCCTTTTAACAGCCATACATGACAACTCTTTTAAAATATGAAATATACTAACTTCCCATGTCCTTCAATGTCTTCCGATAGAAATAGGTGCATCTTCATCAAACAAACACTTTGGAATCACTTCTCCTTTCTAGGTATAGGTTAATTTTGATATTCTCATATTTGAAGGTCAGATAGATGTGGATGCCCTAGACGAATGGTTAAATTTGTTAGAAGGTTATTTCTTTGTTCATAATTTTTCCGACAGAGAAACTATCACCTTCGCACTCCTTAAAGCTCTCCCCCATGTCAAACATTGGTGGGAAAATTACTAGGAGCAAAGTTCCACAGAGGAGTCTAGAATATATGGGTTCGAGCTCACTTGAGATTTTTTGTGGATGCAGTAAAGGAACAATATTACCTTGTTGGCAACTATGAGGACCAATACATGAGATGGACCACACTACGACAAGAGAGGGGCTAAACAGTTATGGAGTTCACCAATACCTTCCATACCTTGCACACCAAGCTGGGTATCAAAGACTCTGAACAACATTTGGTTATGAAATACCATGGGGCTCTACACAGATACATCCAAACTGAAATGGATTTTCTAGATATCTCATCACTCAGCGCTGCTTATTGATATGTTTTTAAAATTGAGAAAACATTTAACACTAGAAAAAACGGGAGTTTAGGTATGCAAATACGCAACAACCAAAGTATGACAAAGACGACCCTAACAAACAATCTTCTGAAAACCAATCCAGGATACAAGAAAATAAGGGTCACAGGAAGACAAAGAAGGACACCAGAAAATGGTGCGATTTACACAAAATCCCCTAGCACAATACCGATGAATGTCGCTCAAAAAAGTCATTGGTGGCTAAGATCAAAGACAAGGAGAGAAACCCTGATTCTGAATCTGATTCTAAAAATACTGGTAAAGGATAGATCATTAAAGAAGACCCCACTGCTATTGTCGTGACCGCAACAATTCAACCAGAAGAACCAACCGATCCTGAGGAGGGGGAGTGCCTTTTTCATTCACATATGTGGGTGAAGGGGACCCCGCTGCATTTTATTGTTGATAGTAGAAGACAGAAGAACCTCATCTCAACAGAGGTTGTCAAACAGTTGGGATTGTTGACAACACCACACCCACAACCATACAACATTGGGTGGCTTTGCCAAGGACAAGATCTTCGTGTCAACCAACAGTGTCGATTATCATATGACATCCAACCCTTCAAGGATGGGTTATTATGTTATGTTTCCCCATTGGATGTATGTGATATCCTCTTGGGACAACTATATATGTGGAGATGCCATGTTTTTTATGAGTCTCAACCCCGTAGTGTCATTGTTACTTTGGGGGTTCATCTCTACAGAATACCATAGGTAGCTCCAACTATTGTTCCACCTAAAAAGTGTCACAAGTTAGTATCAAATACTACAAAATTCATCTTCTTCACAACCTTTCCAAAATGGGAACAAAAGGACACTGCAACCACTGCACCCTCGCCCCAAGCACCTTCTATCCAACAGAAGCAGGTTGACAAGGTTGCAACAAAGCACAAAGATTCCTTCTGCACACAGGCATATCATGTAGCCAGACTAGCTAAAAATGTCCAACCCTTCCAGCCACATGTTCGTGACAACCTTCAACAAGTTAAGAAACACAACTTCTCCAACAAGGCAACCAACTCATCAAGATACAGACTCAACAAACGCTTTTCCTTCTCCCCTGGGCACTCATCGCAATGGAGACCATGGATTCCTAAGGAGGGAGGATTGATCTAGGTGGATATCGGTGGCCACCGACCTTTTCCAACTGGCTCAAAATAGTTTTCTGGAAATTCTAGTAATCTACTATTTTTAGCAGTTTTTAACTTCCGGGGCCATTTTGAGGTCCTAAATGAAGGTTTTTCGGGTCGAGATTCTAAATTATAGTCAAAGGAATTATTGAGCCCCCAAAATGAATATCCTCAATGATACCTTTCCAAAGGGAT
This sequence comes from Picea glauca, assembly GCA_000966675.3. NCBI lineage: Eukaryota > Viridiplantae > Streptophyta > Pinopsida > Pinales > Pinaceae > Picea > Picea glauca. The sequence goes on from JZKD02S1674694.1 coordinate 158,653, forward strand.
ATCATGCACCTAAAACGGATATCGTATGCAAACGTTATGACCCCAGGAAGTTGATGTACTAACTTACCCAAACGGGGCCCACATGACTTTTGGTGCTTCATATCCTAGGGTTAGGTTTTTGGATGTATAGGGTTTTTTGAATTCCTATTTATTGTAAAAATTCCTTCAAATTCTCATTGTAATCATCTTCTTGCGAATGCGCGTAGCCGCCACATCTCTTCTTAGAGATAACCTGCCACCATTTTAACGAGTCTTTCACTCTGTATTTTTACAATCTCTGTACATTTATTTCCTTAATAGAAATCGTGTATTACTGTATATATGTGTTTATGGTTGCATCTTTGATACATTTCTATTGTATTATTGAATATCTATGATATCTTTGTGAATTTCTTTATTATATCTCTGCTCTCATTTTGTGTCGAAAATAATCCAGATCAATATTAGGCTCATGCAATCCAATCCGTACAAATTGTTTAACCATTGTCGATGAACATGGGGTGAACAAAAGGTTTTGGGATATATGAGTGGTTTGTATTGAGAAAAAAATTATAAAATGAGGGGGAAAAGAAACATGGTTACTTATCAAAGACAACGACAATCAACTATAATGCAAAACAAAGAAAATATCACTGTGATCCAACCACGAAAATGTGACTCCAAACTTTTTCAATACATAATTCTTCTTGACTTGTAATTAGGTTTTTAGAATAGGGAGTGAAAAATGAATGTGGGAAGGAGATGGGGTTGTAATTAGTGAAAAGCGAGATAATGATAAAGAAAGAGAGTGGATATTGTTCATAAATTTAATTAAGAGTAAATTCATGGAATTGGGTAACACTTTCGTGACAATCAAATCACCAAAATTATGAAAGACATTTTTTTGGTCAAACTAATTTTTTTTTTTTCGGCCGAACCATTGAATGTTAAATCAAACGGTAAAGTGACGAAACCCTCGATTTGCGTGTATAATTTTAGCTGGACGATTTTTTTTCATCTGACAATATTTTTTCGGTCAAAAACTTATTTCGGCCGAAAGAATAATTCATCTGAAACATTCTTTCGACCGAAATATATTTCGGATGAAAGAATGTTTCAGGTGAATAAATGTTTATATATTAACCGCACATTGTAACTATCTGGTCTTTTGAGATCTTGGAAAGTGATAGTGACAGTGAGGTATTTTGAGTTGTGTTTGTTCATTTGAGCTTCTTTCATTTGAGTTGTTTTCATTTGAGTTGTGGTGGTTTGTTGTGGTCATTTTTCGTTTGTCGTTTGAGTAGTCTATTGGTGGAGTTGTTGGTGAAATCTGTTGGCAGAGCTGTTGGCGGAGCTGTCGGCACGGTCTCTTGGCGGGCAGACGGGTAGTCGGATCTATAGCTATGTAAATAATTTGAATTTAAATTTATATGTAATTTGGAAATTAAATTTAAATTGTTTTTTTTAATTTTTAATTAAAATTGTGTTGTGAAATGTTTGCAGGTGTCCAACTATGTGGCCAAACCATGGTCATGCCCACGGCTTGTCCACATGGCTCGTCCCCGCGGCCAAATCACATCCCATAGACTGTGACTTGGACACGGGGGCCCAACCCTGTGGCCAAGTCGAGGGCGTGCCCACTACTTGGCCATAGGGATGCCCCCCCGTGACCTACTCCCCAGTGACCCCACCTTTTGGTTGTATCAGTTTAATTACGGAGCGCCTCTATCATGGAAACATGCCTATCAGTTTAATTATGGAGTGCTTCCTTCTTATGATTGGATATGATGAAGCGAAACCCTCCTTTCGTTTAAAATAATATCCAGAAAATATCCACTGACAATGTTAGTCTCATGTACAACCTATCAAATTTCAAATTAGCACAGTCGAGATATGTTCCACAATCCACAACATTATAGATAATACTTTCTTTAAGATGTTCTGGAATCAAATAGTAGACAAAATATTTCCTTCATTTAGAATGAGATAGATATACATTGTTTAAAAATAATGATTACATAAATATCATCTCAACAGTAAGATGATTCTTTTCACCCAAACATCAAGAAATCAATGAACAAGTTAGACCTTTATTATGAGGTTCCATTTTTATATTTGTACAGTAAGATTTTCAGTAATTTAGGATATAAGTGGACCTACTGAAGTAAACAATTCAATTTATTAAAAAACACAGCTTCGAAAGTCAATAATGGAATATGATGATCAAAATGCAACTATATAAATATATAAAACCTTTTTTTTCAAGTTGCTTTGCAACTTTTTTAAAAGTTTCAGATAGTTGTGAGGAGTAGGGGTTGGGTGAAGAGTACAATTTATTTAACTTTCAGATTGTTGTTAAGAGTAGGGATTGGGGTGAAGAGTAGGGTTTGGGGTGAAGAGTAGGGTTTGGGGTGGATATTTGTAATTTTTAATTTCATTTTGATTTGTAATTTAATTCGTAGATTTGTAATTTAAATCCTAGATTTGTAATTTAATTTGTAGATTTGTAAATATATTACAAATAAATCTGTTCTTCTATTTCTTTTTTTTTAAATATAAAATTGTTCTTCTATTTCTTTAAATATAAATCTGTTTTTTTGTTCCTTTAAATATAAATATGTTCATATTTTCTCGTTCTTATATAAATCATGTTCTTCTGTTATTATATAAGTCATTTTCATGTTCTTATATAAATCATGTTCATGTTCTTATATAAATCTCGTTCTTCTGTTCCTTTAAATATAAATTTGTTCTTTTATTTCTTTAAATATAAATCTGTTCATCTGGTTTTTTTTTTTATATTTANTATATATATATATATATATATATATATATATATATATATATATTAGTACAATTAGATCTAACTACATTGAATTATAAAGCATTTATTTCCACTAAAAAAAAATTATACATCTAATTATAGGAATTATACAACATTTATTGTCACTAAAATAAAATTATAGGTAAAGATATTAGTCCATGCTTGAGAAGTCATCCAGGACCTGAATCTTCTATCTTTCACTCTTGTGTTAAAGATTTAGATTCAAATGCCTTGCTTTTCTGTGCATAGATAATATCTTATTAAAATTTGTTGTGACTTGGTCACGGGGGGGCAGCCCTATGGCCAAGCCATGGGCAAGCCCACGACTTGGCCACATGGCTATCCCCCTACATCAGAGTCACAATCGTTTCAAACTTTTTGTATTTTATAAAAAAATCATAAAAAAATTCAACTTGTCCAACGTTTTATTTCAAATGTTTAGTGATATTGAGTAATGACCTATAGGTAAAGATATTGAGTAACTTTTTTAGTGATGGATATTCATTTTAAAATTAAAAAATATCCTCACAATCTAAATGGATTGCACTATGGATTGGATTAGTACATGAACTATATGTTTTTTTTTTTGGATTCATGCAATATTTTTTATTTTTTATCAAAACAGAGTAATATAAAAGTGACATTGCATCTACACATTTTCATCAACACCATTTTTATTTTTGATGTGATTATTCCCCAAAAAACCTAAAAATACCCATTTGAAGAACATAAAGAAAACAAATGCATTTTCATTTTGATAATATTGAATTTGCATTTCAAATGATTTTGAGAACATAGAATTTCTTAAGTAATAAATTTTAGATACAAATTATTAATAAATTACAATTATTATATCATTACAAAATGGAGTAGTAGATGAATCTATTAGTAGTACTTCTGATAGATTATCTTCAAAATTTCTAGCTCGTCCGCCCTTATTGCATTTTTAGGTTCTTAAGAGTCTCTCAATTTTTTAAGTTCTGGTTGACAAAAATCTCTCTCTAGAATTATTTTAACTAATAGTTAAAAAAACAAAACAAATTACAACAAAATCTCAACCGAGAGTTGTAAAAATCTCTAGTTTGAGAATTTTTATCAAACCCCACACTTATAATTGTTTGATCTAATAGAGTCAATTGTCACATTTTGGTAAAAGAGTATATATATATATATGAAAAATTACATGTTTATATGTTCAAATTATAGACACAAACAATAAATTTATAAACAATATGGATTTAGTGAATTTGACATAGACATTTAAGAATCAAATATTAGGATAGAGTAAGCATTTAAGTGATTAGTTTGTGCCTAAGCAGTCGACCAAGAGCCAAATCGACTCTCTTTCACTCTGGTGTTAAAGATTTAGATTCAAATGCCCTACTTTTATGTGCATAGATAATCTCTTATTAAAATTGGTTGTGACTTGGCCGTGGGGAGCTAGCCCTATGGTCAAGCCGTGGGCACACCTATGTCTTGGCCACATGGCTAGCCCCCTGCGGTGAAGTCACAGTTATTTCAAATGTTTTGTATTTTATACAAAACTCATAAAAAATTCAAACTGTCCAACTTTCTATTTCAAATGTTTTGTATTTTATAAAAATTTCATATCTTCAGGAATTCAATTTATAAATCCATTTTTACATGTGTAACTTAGAGTATCATTTCCAAATCTAAAAATTGTTGGTTCATTGTATTTTCCAAGAACTTGCAGAAGTCAAACTTTATGAAGGATTGATTCTTGAGGTGTGACAAGGCTACTAGGAAACCCAAAAACAATGGTATCCATTATAAAACTATAATTGAGACTTAAGAATTTTGCAATCATGGCAACAACAATTTTGGACATAGGATAAAAAATGTAAGAGGAGTATGGTAGAGAAGTAGTAGGCATAAAAGTTACTTGAATTAGATGACTCTTAATAAACTTATCATTCTATATATGTGATATATTAACCCGTTCTCTTAAAGCATGTGATCCAAATCAAACCTTTGGTATAACTAGCTCTTATATCCTGAACACCTATAACATATTACATTGTAATATGTTATAACATATTACATTGTGATATGTTATGAAGAATCTGCATTAATATAGCACTCAACAAATAGAAACAAACGTTGAAACAGAGTCAGTATATTCATTGAATTCATTCACTCAACCTCCATAACAAAAACACCGAAATATGTAACAATCACTTTGCATTAATAGAAAAATTGATAAAAGATGAACCAATATTTCATGTCAAAGCCTCATTTACAAAGTTAGAAGAAAGAACAATTTTAAATACATTTGATAGTTTACATCTTTTTGTTTAGAGTTTGTTTTCAATTTTAATATTTGTTCATATGTATAATATCTATATATATGTTATAATATATGTCTAATATATGTACATAGGTTTCAATTTTAATATCAGTGCATATTTTATAACATTGTAATATGTTATAACAATGTTTAATATGTTATAGTAATATATGTTATAACATATTACATTGTAATATGTTATGAAAGGTCTTCGTTAATATAACACTCAACAAATAGAAAACAAACAATGAAACATAGGTAGTATATTCACTGTAGTCATTCCCTCCACCTATATAATAGATACACTGAAATATGTAACAAAACACAATGAAAAGCTCATAGCAAAAATGCAATTTGAACTTGCATCTTCATTCAAGAAAGTAAAAAATGCAATTTGAACTTACATCTCCGTTCAGAAAGTCAAATGATTCAACAATTCTTGTGATTAATGGCCTATACCTTAGATTGAGACTCTAGACACTCTTAACTATATTGTAATAGTCACATAGCTTAGATGGATAAGATATGAAGTTGACTACATTGCTTTAACTCTCTTAATCAGAGTAAGTAAATCCCATATATGTATTGGATAAGAGTATATACCCTTTGAACGACCCTTGTTAATGATCTATTACCCTTTGTATTTACACAAGCATTTGGTTGAAGATAATGTTCTATTACCCTTTGGATCAGATAGTAGTTGAAGATGGTGATCTATTACCCTTTGTATTTACAAAAGCATTGGAATCACATACAAGTGTAATACAGGAGTTGATACTTAGTGCCATTGCTTTCTAGTGACATCCCATGTAGTTAATAAGAGATAATATTAATATCACAATTTACATATTAATTATTTTAAATAGGTAACATGATATCACCTTTTTGAACCTTAAGATAAGTTGTTCTTGTATTACTAATATCATAGTAATGGAATGATTCTATTCCCCTTGTATTACAGGTTAAGTTATTGCCTTTAGCTCTTATTATATACTACCTTTTGTAGTTAACAGTTATGTTGTTTGGTTCATGACCTTATGTTATATCTCATACAACAACCTTTAATTGTAACTAACAAATAGGGTAGAGGTTAGTAGTATCCCTATTCAATGGACTTACTTTCTTATAGTGATCATTGTTTTGGTACCATGATGAGATTCATAGTATGGAATGTTATGGAATTAATGGGAAGCAATATCACTGACTACTACACAATGAGAGATTAAGACCATTGTAATCAATAACTAATAATCAGATACATTACTCATATCATAAAGTTGTACTCATAGTTAGTTTTGTACTAATTTCCATATTCAAGTAATGATAATAAGCTAAGTTAATCCACAATCAATGGTAATAAGATAAGATAACCCACAATGAATCATGAAGGTGAAGAGGAATATGTTTTATCAAAGAGGGGAAAACAACACAAAATTCTTCCATAGATTTATCATTCAATGAAGACGTCACAATCACATCACATCTTCAAAAGATAGACAAGGAAACAGTGTGGCAGAACATGCTAACTTAGAATAAGAGTTAGTCAACTTCTTGTAGGATCAACTCACTCAACTAGAAACAAAGTGAAGGTAGACTACTTCATTATAAAAAATACTTCATTATGGATAATAAAGTCTAATATAGACATAAAAGAGTTTACAAACTGCAAAAACCTTCACTGGTGACATGTTCTCATACCATAGGAAACCACTCAATGGTTGGGAGATCAACATGCTAGCTGGTCATTCACCATCCTAGACTTAAAATAACCTAGATCTGAGTAGTTTTGATAGATTAACATATGGATCAAGTGATACTAGTACTTGAATGACCCGGTACCCCTAAAATCTAAAAATTGTTGGTGCATTGTATTTTCTAAGAACTTGCAGAAGTCAAACCTTATGAAGGTTTGATTCTCGGGGTGTGAAAAAACTACTAGGAAACCCAAAAACAATGGTATCCATTATAAAACTATTATAAATATAAACAAACTTTGAAACATAGGAAGTATATTCATTGAATTCATTCCCTCAACCTCTAGAACAGATACACCGAAACATAGGTCGTATATTCACTATTATAACATTGTTTAATATGTTATAACATATTACTATAACATATTACATTGTAATATGTTATAACATATTACTATAACATATTACATTGTAATATGTTATAACATATTACAATGTACTATGTTATAGTAATATATGTTATGACATATTACAATGTAATATGTTATGACATATTACATTGTAATATGTTACGACATATTACATGGTAATATGTTATGGAAAATCAGCATTAATATAGAAATCAACAAATAGAAAACAAACAGTGAAACATAGGTATTATATTCACTGTAGTCATTCCCTCAACCTCTAGAATAGAGACGCCAAAATATGTAACAAACACTTTTCATTGATAGCGAAATTGATAAAAGACATCAATTTTTCATGTCAAAGCCTCATTTGAAAATCTAGAAGAAAGAACAATTTTAAAATCTACAAAATATAGCGTACAATAGATAGAAACAAACCTTGAAACATGGGGAAAATGTCCACTACAATTATTCCCACAACTAAAATATGTTACAGTACTTTGCACTGTAATAAAAAGACAGAAGCAATGAACATTTCATGTCAATGTCTCATTTACAGAATGATAAGAAAGAACAAATTTAAATCCAAATTTCTAACTCCAATCCTATGGACTGAGATACTAATTACGATTCCTCCAAAAGTCAATCTAGCTTCCATTTTCAACAACGAATGACTTAAAAGTATGAAGACTTAGAAATAGAATAGAATTAATGATACCCAACAAAATTGATAAGAACATAATGAAAGTATCATAGCATAAATGCAATTTGATCTTTCATCTTCATTCTTGTGATTAGTTGCCCATACCTTAGATTGAGACTATACACTCTTAACTATATTGTAATATTCACATAGCTCATACGGGTAAGATATGAATTTTATTCTATTGCTTTAGCTCTCTCTTAATGACAGTAAGTAAAACCCATATGTATTGGATAAGAGTATAAACCCTTTGAAAGACCCTTGTTAATATTCTATTACCTTTTGTATTTACACAAGCATTTAGTTGAAGATGAGCTTATATTACCCTTTGGATATTGGAATCACTCGACCAAGTTCTGGTTGTCCACGAGGTTTCTGACAAGATGGATCTACCAAAATGATTCAGAGGCTATTCTTAGCCCCTGTATTGACAAGGTTACTTGAAGAAGGTTAGTAAGCATATAAAAAATTATTTATAACCACATATAAAGGAATCTTTAGCAACGTAAACAAATAAGGTTGGTAAGTTGACAAATTTGGAGAGTAAACAAAGTTTGCATATTGTTTTGCATTCATTGCAAAACTTTATGGAGTCATATCAAAAGATGGAGCCAACCACTGATAGTTTTGTCGATCTAATGAGGCGACCAAATTCAAAGGTGATGGACCCTGATAAATGGGAGGCAGTAAAAAATAAAGTTTTAAAAGAAGACGCAATTTCGATGTTCAATTACAAAGATGGTCCAAAGAGGAAGATGTTGAAGGTGCAATATTTTAAGCACCCCGACATTGCAGGACATCTTTATAACATATTTTTGACAACATATGGGAAATTGTCGTGGAACGATGAGGTTCTACACTATTTTACAAGACACTTTTATGCATATTTATTCATGCACATGCACCCTAATTATACTAGTTTATCATCCGATTATTTGTAACGACCTCCTCGTTACGACAACAACTCTGAGAACAGATGCAATTTTTTTTTTATTTTTTTGTTTAAAGTGTGTGCGCACGTGTAGAAGTAACAAACAAACTTGACTCTACGTCGCCACCCGACCACCAACAATACGCAACTGAAGGCACACAACGAGTAACTGCAACAATATACTACCATAGGCATAAGGCGCACAACACAAACATTAAGACACATTGGGGGTGCATAGTAAGAACACAGAGGGAAGAATCCATGGTATTAGGGTTACTATTTCTGCACAGGAAAGCAGGGCATTTAGTCCTACGTCTTCTCGAAGGAAGATTAGACAGGATCCTGGCCGACTGCTCAGGCAGAAACTAGTAACCCGACCTAGAACAAGACGCAATCAATACGAACACAGCAAGACGACCCCGAAATATCACCGTGACAACAAGCAATAAATGCCCCTAGACATAAGGCATACAACTAGCAGCCGTAAGTAGAAAACGACACGAGGTGTTAAGTAAAGTACAGTCACAGATGGAAGAATCCAACAATAGAGTTTACTATTTCTGCACAGAAAAGTAGGGCTTTTAGTCTTATGTCTTCTCGAAAGAAGATTAGACAAGCTCCTGGCCAACTGCTCAGGCCGAAACTAATAAATCTCCATCAGGTGTGTCACAAGAGTGGAAACCTTGCCTTTAAAGGGTCTGGGACTCTTGATACGGCACTGGATTCCTTACGCAGAAAAATCACACACATGGACATATATGCTAAGGCTACAAGGAGGTGTCTATACCCCGCTCGACACAACCGACCAAGCAACCAACTGAATACTATCAAGTACAATATAAACAAGACGGACGACTACGTCCTTTACGGAAGGCGCACGACAAGAAGGGCTCCGACAATGAACACCTGAGTTCAACATTAATTTAAATTCAACAACTTTCCTTGTCTACTAAACTCAAAGTAATTTATTGGTCATGAGTCGAGGTTATTGCACCATTTGTGATATTAACAACAATAAAATTTCAAATAGAACTTTCGTGAAATGTTAGCTATCTTTCATTTAATCATATAACATAATTAGCAATGACGATTGCATACCTATGTGTTTGAAAATGGTTACATTTACATTTGACCATGATATAAATGTATTTTAAACTATCACTTAACTTGAATGTACCAATCCTATTTAAATTATTTTGACCCATCCCTCGGTTTTCAAAACTACATAACATATCTATTTATCCAAGTTTGAAAATCTTTCAAGGGGCAATATGGAGTGTTGAATATCTTTCGTGATGTACCTAAAATAAAAAGAATCTTCCCTAAAGGACAGAGATTTAAAACCTGGAAAAATATGATATATCTATGTTAATTTAGAATCCTGAAAAATCTAATTTAGAATCCTAAAATCCTATTTCGTAAGTTAATTTGACGACGACAAATGAATTTCCAAATTCTGATCATAATCAAATGACAATGAACAAGATTTCTTTTTATATATCTATGGTTTTATTTTTAAAAGCACTTCACGGTTGTAAATCTAACTTCTAGCAATATATAATTGATAGTTTTTTTTTTTTCTTCAACACACATTTATTGACTCTAAGTTAGGCTTCTAGCTCTGCATGATAATCGACAGTGACTTTGCTAAGCTCTTGTTACTAGATGTGTTAACTAATTACACAATGATCAAATGAACTCAAGTAAAATTAAAAAGGGTCACGGCATGGCCATAAGGTTATTCCCAAATTTCAACTATAATTACAGTAAATCTAACAAAATTCATAATTGATATTAACAATAAATATTACAACGATCAATAAATATTAGCATTGTTTTCAATTAAGTTACAGATACCAAGAGATTCTACATTTTCAGGATCACAAAATATTCTAATGACAAGAGCAATTTAATTTTGGATTTGAAAATTGGATTGTACAATGGACAATGAAATCCAAACTCTAATTGGTAATTTAACTACATCGACTAACCAGATTCCACTTCCCGGATTTGATATAGTTAACAGAGACAAAACAAAAATCATAATCTGGGTTTGTTATTTAGATGGAAACGATTTTAGGATGGTTCTATACACAATTACATTCAATATTGAAATAGGTTTCGCAGTGGCTCTATAACTTTAGTTTCCATAATTTCAACCAAATTAAAGGGGGACCCACATTTAGCAGCGAAGGGAGATTTCTACCTAAAGTATCGGGGCGCAGAAAGGGGTCTTACACCAAAGAACCAAGTAACGGTGACTTGCCAAAAACAACTGTAACAAAACACGCTCATCAAATACTCAACACAGTCATAATGAATTGTCATTAAATCAATCGCAGTCATAATACACTGCTAGTAACGGGTACAGGGGCGCCCTCCATGCGCGGGTATGGGCATTTTTAAACGATGACAGAGGTTAATTCAACGCAAACGATTAGGGCGCAGAGATATTATAACAACGCAGAGGTGTAATAATGGTTTAAAGAAAGGATATGGCACAAAGATCTATTAACCCTTAATCCAGAGTTACAAATGCAGAGAATTTCGTTCACCCAGCCATTCGTGTACAGAGAAATTCATTCACAATGACATATCGTTCAGGGATGAATTTCGTATGCAGTCAAGGGTAAACATCATACGCATACCAAATGCATACCAAACAAAATTCCCACGAACTAAAATGCATACCAAACAAAAATGCATACCCAACAAAAACACCCATGAACTAAATGCCCACGCTGTAAATAAGATGGGATGCCCAAGACAAATTGTCGGTCATGCACAAACATGTTGACATTAGTTTTGTTTTTAAAAGGACTGACAGTAACGGGTAAGATGAAATACGGTAATATTATAAACGATTTGACGGTAAACTTTATGAAACGCAAAGCCCACAAAACGAAACGCCCAAAAATGCCCATAGAAAATCGAGAAAACATAAAAACACCTAGCAAAAATTAAAATGCCCACCAGAAATGGAAAAACGCCATCACTAAATTAAAACGCCCTCAGGTCAAAGGAAACACCCACACTAATTAAAACAAAATACAACCCACACAGCAATCACTCAAAATTTTTATGTTCCTTTCCAGTTGATAACAGAAGAAAAGGGTAAATTTCGTATCTAGATGAACTCGCCAAAGTGGAAGGGTTTCGACATTCCATCCAATAAATAAGAGTCCGATTTATTTTTGTATATAGCAGAGAAAAAAAAAAAGAGGTCAAATTATTACTGCACAAGTCTTCGCTACCACGCATTTCTATGTGATTTACAGGGTGAAAAAAAAATCAGTGCATTATCCATGTAATCAACAACGCATCCCTCGTGCACTAGCATGCATTATAACTACATATGTGATTGACGTTGACTAAAATTTGTACAGTAGATTAAATGCCAAATACCAATCCGGAAGACGCAGACGAAGAGTAACAAAGAAAATTAAAAATCCCAGCCAAGGATTAGGAAATCCCCATCCAGAACGCAATCAATAGTAAATTTAGGCAATCAATCGAACGGGCAAAAACTTAGGGCGAAATTCATCCATTAAATCATTTTACAGTTCCCAACATAATTTCTAATGCATTATTCTCAATAAAATAAACGCGCGTACCTGTTTCCTTGTGCCTGCCTCATATGCTGCATGCACCTCAATTAATGTCCCACGCTCCTTGCCTCTCCGTCTTGCCGACCGTGGCAAGCTCACCGGTACCTCCCAGCCAATCGCTAGGGGTACTCTGCTTCCCCCTTAGCCCCCCGAGCCGCAAAGTGGCCACACAAGATCCAGAGATAAGACTAACTTCTCAGCTCGCCTCCAAGGCTGAGCTACCACTCCAATACAACTGAGAAATTCCCAACTCCTCACAAGCAAACAGTCAAGCCGAAATCCGACAGCGTAATGTTACGCTATCTGTTCATCCCTTCTTCCTTCTTTTCCCCTTCTTTTATATAAATTTGCGACCCACCTACTTTCCTAAATCATCATTAATTTAATTTTTAATGACTATCCTCTAAAAATTCTCTATCGTCCAAGTGTCACTCATCCCCCAGGTTTCTCCAAAAATTAATTTCTTTTTAATAATTAAAAGACTCATTTCCCTCACCCCCCTTTAGTCGCTCCTAAAATTACTCCTAGAGTTCCTAGATCCCCTCTCATGCTTTTAATAACATTCCTAAAATGAAGTTGCCAGAATTTAGTTCATTTGAGTAACTCCTTAATTGTTGATTCCTTTTTTCTTTCTACCCTATGTCCCCTACTTTCCATTATCAAGTTTCCTTTATTACAAGTTTCCTTAATTCTATTATTTATTTCTCTCTTTTTATTTTTAAACTCAAAAGATAAATGTGCTTATTAATCCTTTCTATATTTTTAGATTCATTACTTTTATACTCTCACATGTTTTTTTTTTCTTTTTTAACTTTATATTCCTTTTTACCATTAACACCACGTATTTTAATCAATTTATTCCCTTTCTTCACTTTACCCCCTTTAATTTTAAGAAGACTTTAATTAACACCTAGAAGGGTTTTAGTTTACTCCCTTATGTTTATTTTTGTAGGATATTTTCTTAGGGCTTGTCAAATTTTTTTATTTTAGATATGTTTTATATTTTAGGTTTAGATTCGAACTGGGTGACAATCAATTAGGGGAGTCATTTTGAGAAATTCTAAAGGCGTTAAGGTCTCAGGGTCATCTAGGTTGTCTCATCATCATCATCAATGCGATGTGCCCTTTAGGATTCACTACGTGCTCCAAGGGTTCCACTCGCCTCGTTTGCTTCTGTTGCACAACGTGCCCTTCAGGATGCACCACATGCTCCAAGGGTGCCACTCCCCGATTTGTATTTCTTTGCGCGACGTGCCCTTCGGGATGCACCATGTGCTCCAAGGGTGCCACTCGTTGACTTGACTGATTGGTAGACATCTATAACCCCTGGAGTCAACACTCCGCCAGGTGAACTTGTGGGAGACTAAGGGCTCTAAGGAATAATGCCCCCGCCTTATTGTGCACCCCTTAGAATCATCGTGAGCGACTGTCGCAGTCTTCCCTCATGGCATCGTGGATCCTCTCGAACTAGGTAATCGTTAACCTACAGTTCGAGCCACGGCGGGAGTGCTAGTA
>JZKD02S1674694.1:195102-205585 GCA_000966675.3 Picea glauca
CTCTTGGAAAGATTAAGTTTGAACTGTTTAGGGAGATGTTAGGTGTAGAAGTCAATCCATTCTCCATTAAGGGGGAGACTTGGAAGTAATGGAGATGTTATCTAGTTGTTCACTCCAGTAATAAGCGCCAGTTGTAAGCGCCAGTTAGAAGAGTTAGTTCTTAGTTATGAGTCAGTTGTCTAGTTGTCTTTTGGTTTGCATGTAGCCGACTCGGGAGAGTCTTTTCCTATATAAGGATGTAATCTGTATTCGTTTAATATCAAGAAGTGAGCGTAGCCTCACCATGTTTGTTTGCCTCGTATATTTTATCTACCCCAACTATTTGTGCCTCACAGATCCATATAATACAAGGGAAAATCAAACGCGCAACATGCATTGTTAAAAAAAACCAGTAGTTTACTCATCTAAATTGGAGGGCAGTAAGTATATTTGATAGTAAAAAAAAATCTAAATAATGCTAACGGCATTGTCATTTGAAGAGAGCACAAATCAATTGAATCTATAATGAAAGTAAAGAACTAAACTTGAACAATTATTTCTCCGAGTAAAGACCTAAACTGAAACAATGTGCATTTATTTCTCCGGGTTTTGCAGCACACGACGGCTGATGAGATTGTCAATTGAAGAGAGCATAAATCAATTGAATCTATAATAAAAGTAAAGACCTAAACTTGAACAATTATTTTTCCGAGTAAAGACCTAAACTGGAACAATGTACATTTAATTCTCCTGGTTTATAAAAGTAAAGACATAAACTTGAACAATTATTTCTCTGAGTAAAAACCTAAACTGGAACAATGTACATTTATTTCTCCTAGTTTTGCAGCATAGGAGGGCTGACCGAATAGTAAGCTTTATCGATCATCTTAAAAACAATTACATTCATATCATCGATTTCGGAAAGGTGCACGTGACTTCACTCTAAACGTTACCACATGTTGGTGGGGTATATGAAATGTGAAACATTACTTGTTAAGGAGATACCACATGTTTGGTGGGGTATATGAAATGTGAAACATTACTGGTTAAGGAGAGAGTGCGCGCATTCTGTAAAGAACTCATCATACATGCCACCAACACTTGGTAAGGTGTATATGAAATGTTAGTAGCACATTTCACCACCAAGTGGTAAAGAAATTTAAAATATATCTAGTAAAAATTCTATCAGTCCAAAACTTTCTACACCTGCCGTTTCAATGAAATGGTAGAACATGACTAGGTAACCATAATTATCTTTGCTAATTCTCTAAAGTGAGAATTTAGTGAGCATTATGTAATTTTTTAATCATATTAAGTAAAAGTAAAAGAGTAAATATAGAAAGTATATTTTTATAGAATTTATAGAAGCAAAAAAGTTAATTTATCAAAATCTCATTCATTGATCATACTATAAAATGAATAATATGCAAGCATCTTGTATTCTGATAGGGGGACGCCTATCACCGTAATAAATTTTTTAATTTAACGATTGATTAATCCATCTATTCTAATAGGGGAATCCTATGAGAGTAATAAAATTTTTAATTTAAAGATTGATTAACCCATCTATTGCCTATGCGTAATAATTGAATATGAAAAAATGATATTGCAATACAAATCATAATTTATATATATAAAGTTTTATAATGATGTATATTTCAAATTATAATGTTAATTTTTTCAATTTCATATATATATAAACACACAACAATGATATATACTAACATATACAATATCATTCACTTGATTAATGTTAATAAAATGGAAGGATGGATATCTCCCACTTTGCATCAATAATTTATTTGGGTTATATACTTTCAATCTTTTCTAGATTAAATTAATAGGCAATATGATATATACTAACATATACAATATCATTCACTTGATTAATGTTAATAAAATGGAAGGATGGATATCTCCCACTTTGCATCAATAATTTATTTGGGTTATATACTTTCAATCTTTTCTAGATTAAATTAATAGGCAATAGTAGATAACAAATGTTTATGGAGTAAATCTTACTGGTTGAGCATAGGAAAAATTGTGTCCACTCAAAAACAAAAATATAGTCAACACAAAAACTCATTGCTATATTTTTAAGGCCTTTGCCAAATACTAATAAAATATATACAACATTTTATATTTCTTATATACATACAATTATATCATTTTCATATCTTTGTCTCTTTAGAGTATACCCATGAGGTCATTTACAACAAATTAACAAGATGGAAATTGACTTACCCTAATGAGATAGAATTATGTCATATGGGATGCAAAATATGGTCATGAAAATATCAAAATCTTTATATAAATAATTTTCACCTTTAATATCCAAATAAGTACACATTTTTCATTTAAAATAGCACAACAACATTAGTCATCAACATATAAAAATAAATATCATATTACTTATTTGACTTAGGGAAATAGAATAGTTTCATGGGAGATTTTTCTTCATATACTTAGACACCATTGTTATTAGGTGCTACCCTCATGCCAAACTATGGAACAACAAAGGAAATTTACAACCTATTGCTAATGTTTTCCTCCCTCATTCCAACAACTAACTATTACACCGAGGGAATTACCTTTCAATCAATTATTTCTATAATAGTCCCACTCTCAATCCTTTCTTTTACTCTCCATCATCGCTTTCCCTTTTAACATTGTAAAATAGAAGGATTGGGACTTCCTTGAATATGAAATGGTCCCTCAAGCTATCCAACTTCCCTCCAATTCCCTCACATAGATTGGCGAAGAAATACCTAATGTTAGGAGCTAGGGAATCTCAATTGTAACAATTACCCTTCTACACATCCATGGTTTCTTCATACTTGCATGGAAACAAAAACTAAGGTAGCATGTAGGCACACCCGTGACACTATTCAATTTCAACATCAATATACCAACTTACTTTTTCCATGGTTCAATCATGACTGAGTGAATTCAATGGTAGAATTCCCAATGGTTTTCTCCAAGCGCTTGCATGAACTCCTCACTTGGAGGAGCAATATGTGTCCCCCATAAGGCACTTGAGACAAAATATTGAAGGCACATGGCTACATAATAAAAAGATATTTTGTTGACCATCACTATCTCCATTGGTTCATTGTCCCCATGGTGATCTTAGGAAGTTATCACCCTCAAATTTCACCTATTGATTAGTTTATTAATTCAAATATAATGCAATGAAAAAATTAACATACAATTACCACATACTTGCCATACACTTAAAAAATATTCTCATGTTTGTAGAGCTATTATAATGAAATTCTGGAATCCTAAAAGGAATACCCTCAAATTGATGATAACATATTATTTCAATTACTTAAGCATCACTTAAAATCAACAAACTCTTGAAAAAAAATGTTTTTTATTATGAAAAAGCACACTCTTAAAGAGTTATAACTCTATTATATATTGTTATTCAGACCTAAATATTTCCTAGGTGGTGTAGTTGACATAATATCTCAACAAAAAAAACCCAATATTATTACATTAATGTAAGCATTATCTCCAACACCCCACCTTAATGCTTATAATATTTAAAAAAAAAATTGAAATCAAACACAAATTGAATACATAAAATGAAACATAATTAAAAAAAATTCAGAAATGAGTTCTTGAATCCTGTTGAGCTCCATCAAGATTCCTTACTATCTCCCAAGTTGAATCTCGAGCTCTAATTCTAAAGTCCTGAATCACGAATCTCTCAAACTCAATTACTAGAAACCCACACACATGTCGTATAGCCTCATTAGGAGACAACTCACATGTCTTCAACAACTAATGGTAGATCGTTGCCTAGATTCACAACTCTCGAAGTAACTCGGAAACCATCCATACTAAGCTCTTTCCTGAACTTTTTCTGGATCCTTAACTGTTCTAAATTTTTTTCAAGGATTTCATTTCTTCATTGAACTGATTATCACCATCAAAATCTAGTGAATCTTCAAAGATGACTATATTTGTTGATTCATAGATGGTCATATTTGTTGATTCTTTTAGTTTCTCGTTTAAAATATCATTATCAT
This sequence comes from Picea glauca, assembly GCA_000966675.3. NCBI lineage: Eukaryota > Viridiplantae > Streptophyta > Pinopsida > Pinales > Pinaceae > Picea > Picea glauca. The sequence goes on from JZKD02S1674694.1 coordinate 199,119, forward strand.
AGATTTTGAAATACCATGTAGCATGAACAAATTTACGACGCATTCAATTGAGATCTTTATTTTTCCCATCCTTTCGTTGGATAGTGGAATTTTAGTTCACAAACCAACTTATATGTCTCCTATCTTTAGCCTCTTTACTCTGCTAAAAGTGTTCTTATCATTTCATCTAATTTTTGAGAGGACATTTGGCTCAAATTAAAGACAACATTGTTATAACCTGAAGATAGAATATTTAATAAAATTTCGTTTTCATCTTCATCATCTATCTTAACACTAATTTCTACTAGTTGTTTTGTAAGAGACTTCAGATCATTTATATGACTAGACAAGGATGTCTCAACAAGCGATTTAACTCAAAATAGTTGTAATTTAAAAAAAAAAAAAAAAAATTTATCACCTTTCACCAAATAATTGATTCAATTTCTCCCATATTTCTTTAGATGATCTTTCTAGATCAACATGTAGCTGTGAGTTGTAAAGAGAAAGTCTGATGATAGAATTAGGTTTGTCATCCCTACTCCCCCTCTCAACTAGTTGTTTCACATATGTTGGTGATGTTTCTATGCATTTTACTATACCTAATAAATTCTTATTCATAAACTACATTTATATTTTTACCTTCCATGTATGGAAATTGAGCCCATTAAATTTTTCTGACGTTGTGAACTCCATGTTTAAAAGAAAAAAATATTCTCTATCTAGACTTATTTAACAAAAAATACCTTGTAATACTTGGTGCTTGACTGAGATGCTCTTTTGTTCTCATTTGATATAGGTGGATATCGGTGTCCACCCACCTATTGCACTAGCTCAAAGCACAATTTTTCATCTTGGCAGTTTTTCTACACTTTTTCGGGTCCTGAGCTTCTAGGGCCGTTTTGAGGCTCTAAATAATGTTTTTTTGGGCACAAGAGCACCTGGACAGTTGTCGAAATCATGTTTGCACTGAACGAAATATGTAATTCTTGGCTAGACATTTCCAACAAGTTATCGAGCATGCCAAATGGAGATCGTATGCAAGCGTTATGACCCCAAGAAGTTGGTATACCAACTAATGCCATCAGGGCCCATAATCCTTTTGGTGTTTCATCTCCTACGGTTAGATTTTTGGATGTTTAGGGTTTCCTCATTGCTTTTTTATGATAAAAAGGCCTTTCGGCCTCATTGTAATGTGCTCTGGAAAATGCACATATCCATAAAATCTCTTCTAAGAGATAAGCTAACACCATTCGAGGGAGTTTTTTTCATTCTGCATTTTAAAGTTCAACACATTTTGTTTATTAATGTAAGTCAAATTTCATTGTATCTCTGTGTTTTTGTTATAATTGTATTTCATTTCGTTCCATTTATAAATCTAGATCGTTGTTACGTTCCCTAAATCGGTTTGTAGGGAATACACATCATAATGTGTTATGAAGCGATGAGGCACGTGATTTGGGCATCGTTCATCTCTGATGTGGACATAGTCATCTTCAATGTACTAATGGTATATTTTGACTAGGGAAATCAACCTTCCAACATATCTCTATGGCAATCAAGGCTAGTAGATCCATGACTCCCACAACAATCTTCTCTCCCATGCAACAATGATCTCCAATACACTCTAATACCAAATAAACAAACAATGTATACTAGAAAACTAGATTTTTTATTATGAAAAAGAACACTCTTACACACAACTATAATTCTATAACTCTATTATATAGAGTTATTCAGATCTAACTTAATTTAGGTGATGTAGTTGAGAAAATATATCAACAAAGAACAACTCAATCTTATTACATTAATAGAAGCATTATCTCCAACACTTAACTCAAACTTTCTTAAGTTTAAACTCACTTCAACATGGATTTTAGAAAAGAAAATTAAAAAAAATACATAACCATATGTAATCCATATAAACCAGCATTACATAACATGACACGTTTAATATCATATCATAAAACATGTAGTACAAAGTCCTAAAAATAATTAATCTAAGCAAAGTATGACAACAAAGATATATATAGTGTTAATACTAGCACAGTCACATGATTGTGGTTGATGAACGCCCAAACACTTATTCCATTTACAAACCTTAATTATGATTTACCTTAGAATTAAGGTTTGTAAATGAAATATGCATATCTGGCAGCTATATAATTGTTGATGTGTCTATTGTACTATTTCTCTCCCCAACCGAGCAAGATGTCAAACAATCAATCTCTGCACTGACTACCGATTCATTGAGTGAGATTCTAATTTCAATAGCCTGAAACTGTTGATTCATTGACTGAGAAATTATAATTTCAGTAAGCTCGAATCACTGTATGATGACAGAAACCTCCATACTGTCATTTTTTCTGCTTTTCTATTATTAAACAGAGTTTCGGGAGATTGAACATTCTAATATGATATTATATGATATGACTTTAGGGGTTCTCACTTGTTTATTTTGATGTCAATCGATATAAATATCGGTGCAAGGTTCATAGCCAATACTTTACTTCTTTTATTTTTGTCAAAAGATAATCTCAGAGCTGCCAACGAAGATTCAATTCATTCAGAAAACTTTGAAACGCATAAAAAATTCGTAAGAAAGAAGATACTTTTGCCCATATAAAGGCCCCTTTCTACTCCTGCCCGTGTCCACAAGAGACTATAAATAACCAAAGAACCAACTTCTATTACGATTCTAATGAATATAGAACAACAACACATGATTCTTTTTGCATTTGAATAACATTGCATTCTACATATTGCTGCAGACACTTACACCTACAGAAGACGTGTTTTACTCTATCAAACAACAATGCATGATTTTTCTTGTACTTGATTAAAATAAAAAGACGGAAAACATATAAATATTTTTGGCAACGATATAGTGATCACAGATTAGAACTACATGTCAATAGGCAACTACGATCCTACATGCCCAAATAACTACTCTTAAATGCTCAAAAGTGGAAAGTGTTTGTAGCATGGTTGTCAATGAGGGTAGAAGGTGATGAGATAATTAGTCCCATAACATATAACCAAACTGCTTGGATCGTCATAGGCATAACTGTAAGTTCTCGGACAGGAATTCCTAAAGAGACGGGAGAAAGAAGTAAGCCTGCACGTCTAGGGATTGCCAGAGGAACCCGTGCAACAATACGGAGGCGTACTGAAGGAAAAGAAGGCACTCTTACAATCCATCACACAACCTTGCTCATTCTTCACATGAAGAGAAGGCGGGCATCCTTGCTGGTTCTTCACCTGAAGAGAAGGCGGGCAACTGAGGTTCTAGTCGGGCAGTTAATGTCTACTGTAACTTATGGATATGGATAGGGAAACGAATCACAAATGTTAATTTCTACTGTAACTGATGGATAGTGAAACGAATCACTCATCCCACATTAGTTAATGACGGCTATACTGTGACTGATGGATAGTGAAACGAATCACGCATCCCACATTAACTAAAGATGGCTATAACATGAAACACAAGTCAAGCTTGGCCATAGTTCACAACGCAAGCCAAACGTGGCCATGGTTCACATCCCAGAGTTATACATGTAATTCATTTGAGATAATGCTTGATAATCATTCAAACTTGGCAATAAAATCTAGCATAGATAATAATTCTTGTTAATCATCTTAACGTGACAATTATATAGCCTTACAGTAATTTCTTAATATGATTAGGTAAATGTGAAAAAGTAAACATGTTAAAGCATGTATTCATAAATGCAAGGAAGTTATGAAGAGTAAATCTCATTCATTGATTTGGGAGGACGACTAAAAATATGTGAGCATCTTCAATTCTCCATAAGATTAAGATTTAAGGTTAAAAGATCATTAAATGTGCCCATTGTCAATAGGTGTATAAATTAAACTAATGCAAGGCAATAAAAATGGCATGAAATATAGGTGATTTCAAAAAACATATATCTGAAAATGTCTTAAGAAACAACAATTGTTCTTGAACACTTTGTAGATTTATAGTCACTTGTGTTTCTCTCATATGAATATGTCATAAGATTGATTACTTTGTAAATTTATGATGACTTCCGTTCTTCCCCTATGACATTCACAAAACGTACTCTCCATTTCAACGACCTCAAAGCAATGTAACAAACATTCGAAATTTTAATAACGTCACGGGTCGTTCACTTGTCATTCTTGTAAGTAATTCTACGAGAGCACTCAATTAATACTCCTTAATATTCCCTCACTGGTATCTATCCATTGTTTTGGAGAGAAAATATTCTTTAGTTCGATTAGATTGACCAAAGGAAGCCACTCTTTTGTTAATGTTCTGGACAACTATCCACACCATTACGATTCCTTTTTTATTTTCTTGATTTTGTTGTATTTCATACAGCTTATATGCTCATCATTTTCCCCAAATGAAATGAGCTATGCACTTTCCTTTTATTTTGTGTCGTATGTTATTTGTCTGCACACTTTCTTGTTTGTCCGCGAAGTCTCTTATTTGTCCGTTCGGTCTCTTGTTTGTCCGCGCAGTCGCTCGGTCAGTATGCCCAGTCTATTGTTTTCTCACGGTATCAAAGCGTGGGATGTGAGACTCTCCACAGCGCCTCGAGAGAATCTCGATCCCAGGAGGAAGAGCACAGACCTTCCACTCAGGTTTTGAAAGAGTGTTGCACAATGCAGTGAAAGAGTGTTGCACAATGATTTCCAGAAGGCAAGTGCGCACACAAGCCATTCCACAGCTTGGTGAGGGAGATCGCGCGGAGTATAAGTCTTGTTCGAATAATGTAGAAATGATAGGAAGATTGCTAGGGATTGGGTTGTTGTGTTCTGATTATATTTAGCATGGAGAGGTTTGAGATCCACACTTCATGGATCTAGGATTTGGTTTGTTGAGACCATCTCATCTATATATTGTACTCTGATTTCATTTGCTAATTGAATTGGTTTACACCATTCCTTTGAGTGAGTGAGCCCTCTGTGCTCTGCCCCATTTGCCTCTCTGTCTTTAACTTAAGTTGGTATCAGAGCTGAGGTCAATAGTGGTCTGTGAGAACCGAGAGAAGATCTATGCGTATATGCTTTGTTGTCGCTGTGTTTAATGCATTGCAACATCATTATTATTCTCGTGTACAGGTGCTGAGTGTACGCTGATCTAGCATGATCCATATCACTTGCTATTGTGCTCGCTGTGTTGGACGGCTGCGAGTTGTTTGCGTGCTGCTGTATGTTCTTCAGAGCGCAGAAGAGGAGGAGCCCACACAGAAGTTGTGAGTCCGCGCTGGAGGAGGAGTCCGCATTGGAGTGAGGAGGCTGGTTGCAAAAGAAGCGGATCGTGGATTGTTGCCGCATGAGGAGGAGCGTCACGGCTTCTGAGAAAGATGCAGATCGCTGTTGCTGGAGGTTGAAAGAGTCGATTCGTGCAACAGAGGAAACAACGCAGAACACCAATCCATGTTTGTTACAATATATCCAATCAAGTCTCTCTATTGTATCATCCAGAGCTGCCACTGCACGCGCGAGCACCAAACCCGGCCACCATTTGGCTTCAAATCTCATCCCCGATTTGGCTTCTCGAATTGTGAGATCTGCACTGTGTAAAAATTCAGCGTTTCCAGTGATGCAGATTGTGTTTAGTGCTGCATGGAAGAGGAACGTTGCACGCTGTGTAAAAATTCAGATTGCTACTGCTCCAGACATTGACCAGCGCTGCCTCCTGGCGCAGCCTGCAAAAGACCAAGAGATCAGGTGAAATGGCCACCGCCCAACATCATTTGGCTGATGATATATCAATGAGGCTTCCAAATTGAATGGAGAGAACTACGTCAATTGGAAATTCAAGTTGTAGACTGTTCTTGAATTACTTGGTGGCTGGACGATTGTGAAAGGCACTGAGCTGAAGCCTACAGATCCTACATTACTTGCAGATTGGAATAAGAGGGAAGCCAGAGCAAAGGTTACATTGTGAATGTATGTGCAAGATAAGATTATTCCTCACATCAGAAATTGTGACACGTCTAAGGAAACATGGGACGTGCTCAAAGGTCTTTATGAAACCAAAGATGCAAATCGGGTATTGTTTCTAAAGACCAAATTGATGTCGATCAAGATGGAAGCATATGAAGGGGTAAGTAAGTACATCTCTCGCATCAAAGATTTAAGTGATAATTTGGCAGCTATAGGTGAAAAAGTAGCTAGTACTGATCAAATAACTATCGCTCTAAAAGGTTTACTGCCAGATTATAAAGTGTTTATTTTAGCACTTGCAGCGAGAGAAAAACCCCCAAATTTTGAAGATCTTACAGGTATTCTCCTTCAAGAAGAAGAAAGGATGAGAAATTATGATCAGGATGCTAAAAGTTCAGATCTTTCATTGATGGCACGAGGTAAATATACGCACAGAGGTAAACAATGGAGCAAACCATGGAGCAAATCGTGGAATGGAGACAGAGGCAAATCGTGGAATGGAGACAGAGGAAATTTTCACTCAAAACAGAAAGGTATGGCTCAAA
>JZKD02S1674694.1:230552-257515 GCA_000966675.3 Picea glauca
TTACATAACTATTTTCTAAACTTGTACGTTCATACCAAATTGGTAGATTTGGTTGAACAAACTACTACAAAATAGGCTCCACTAAATCTGCTCATATCTACCAAATCTAGAAATTTGTTGGCATATTCAACAATCTCCACCTTGACAACAATTAACCTCATACCTTGCTCCTTTTGTTCATCACCTTTTCTGCAAGCCAAGAGAAGCCAAGCACCATCGTAGCTTCTCTAACAGTATTGGTTTTGTGAACATGTATGTGCAATTCTCTTTTGTATGCACTTTATCAAGAGAGAGTCCACTTTCATCGATGAACTATCTTACAAAATGGTACTTGATAATTATATGTTTTGTTTTATTGTGGTAGGTTGGATTCTTAGCCAAGTGAATAGCACTTTGACTATCACAAAGTAACTTTACTTTGTCCTGCATGCTTCCAAACTCACCAAACAAACCTTACAACCAAACTACCTCTTTGCAAGAATTTGAAGCAGCTACGTATTATGTTTCTGTAGTGGATAAAGCAAAAATGTTATGTAGCTTTGACATCCAACTAATAGTTCCACCTACAAGAGTAAAGACATACCCTGAAGTCGACCTTCTCTTGTCCAAATCACCTGCAAAATCAGAATCAACATATCCACAGACTAACTCACGACTACTCTTATAGGTGATACAGTAATGGCTTGTGCCCCTCAGATACCGAAGCACCCATTTCACTATTGCCCAATGCTCTTTACCTAGATTTTCCATATACCTGCTGATGTTATCCACAATTTTGGTCATCATGATGATGTATTGATGATGGTGTATTTCAAGCTCTTCATTAGAACTTTTTCCTGAGAAAAGTTACCTTCATCTCTTTCCAGAAATCACATTTTAAAGGACTGTTCGCAGGTTGATAGTATATTTGCCTGCGAGAATGCATGATTCTCGCAGGATGCCTTAAGCCAGGGTGCAAGAAGTTCGCACTGTGTTGTATTGCTAGGGTGCGAACTCTTTCTAAAGAAGGGAAAAAGATGAATTCTCAAAGCTTCTAGAAGGGGATCTTCTAGAAGGATGAGATGGCATTTGAATGGTTACCTAAGTACTGGATTCCCTGATATTTTGGGATCATTCTTATCCAAGTAACTAATCCATTCTCTCCTATATATTGAGGGAATTCTCATGGAAAAGGTTAGAAGCAAACAAGAAAGAGATTCATTGGAGAATTAGTGAAAAGGATTGTGTGAAGGACTGATGCTACAACAACTAAGAACTCCAGCAAGTATATCAAAGGTGGTTGATCTTCTTCATGCAAGTGAGCAAGTCTGTGTGTCAGAGTCAAGAGCCATCGAAAGGAAGTTTGCAACATCAAGGCTCAGGTTGTAATCTTTACTTTCCATTAATAGGATATAGTCATATGTATCTTTCCCATAAAGTTAATTCCACTTTATTGTATAACTCCTTGATCATATACATAGATTGAATGTTGAATAGATTGTGCTTTCTTCACTTTGGTTGGTTTGTTTTGTCTTGGTCTTGACTGCACAAGAGCACTGGAGCGAAGCAGAAGCAACAAAGACCATAGGAAGCGATCATAAGGTATGTTTTTTGTTCTTTCCTTCTAGTACATTCAATAGTCGAAATCTAGGGAAAGAGTATTATTATGTCTTGCTTTGTTCTAGATCCAGGTGGATCTAGGGAGATCGGTTTTTGTCCCCAATTGAGTCTCCAATTTTGTTATTGGATAAATTCGTAAAAATCAATCTACCCCGACCGGTAAAAATAAATCGAAAAAAGGTAGAGGCAAGAATAAGGAGGGCAAAAATAATAACCAAACAGAGCAGCCTAAAAATACCCCGGTTGAAGATCGGAATAAGCACAAACCCCGTTACCCTTGCCTTATCTGTGGTGACGATCACTACACGAAGTATTTCCCACGACGTGCCGAGGTCACTAAGTTCCTTCAAGGAATGCCCAAACCATCTACACCGACAGTCTTGTCCCAACCCTTCCCGTCTCAACAACAGGCTCAGTTGGTCATCCATGACCAACCATCTTCTTCTATGACATCATATGTTTTGATGTGTACTGGTGATTCTAAGCAAAACAATGTTTCACTCACAACTAGAACCAAAGATTATTCTCCATCTAAGGAGAAGGTTGATGATTTACCTCCTACTTTGGTACAGCCCTCTCCACCGACTCCACCTACAAACGGTCCTCTTCATCTCGAACGATCGAGCCTTGATACAGTCCTGCGACCCCCTAAGGGTGTCATTAGGAAATCGGCTTTCAATCCTCATGCTCGTGCGGCCCAGAACTATAATATTATGGAAGATTTTCCCCAAACACCTTCAGCGATGTCAGCCCTTAAAGTCCTTCATTCGTGTCCTGCACAACGGAAGGCACTGTTGAAAGTTATAGGTGGAATTGACCCAACCGATACGAATTTAATAGTCTTTGACTTGGAAGATCATATTCCTAGGTTACCCCTTCAACTCGTGTTCCAGATACAAGTTGTTGTCTCTGACAAGAATATTTTCCAAACTGTTATCGACGAGGGTGCCTCAACGTGTGTAATGTCTTTTGCTTGTTCGAAATCCATTGGCTCTCCTCCCTTAAATGAATCGCAAAATACTCTAAAAGAATTCAATGGCTCTGGTTTTAAGCCTTACGGTGTTCTTCCTTCATTGCTCTTTACACTAGAAGGCAATATGGTCCAAGTTGAAGTGGAAGTCTTCGATGCTCCCCTTGATTATAATCTTCTGCTTGGTCGTAGATGGATCGATTCCATGCGTGTTGTTGTGTCAACACTTTTCCGTGTAGTATGTTTTCCTCATCAAGGAAAGGTTGTTACTATTGACCAGCTTGCCTTCTTAAATTCTGATACTCGTACTGGTAACGTTCCATTTATAGCTAAAACCCCGTCGGGTTACGAGAATGTCGGTGTAGGCCTTTTAAAGGACTCTTCGTTAATGGGTACTTTCCCCATTCCACCGCCCGATGTTTTGCACCCGTCAGTTGCTTCTATCAATATGATCTCCACCGTGCCTCACAAACTTCCTGTGTCTTCTGACCCTTGGATAGTCCCTGACCCTGGGGATCATACTCGTTTTGGTGACGTCATGCCATTAAGTCCAGTTGAGTCTGTTTATCAGGCAATTCAATCGACAACACCTTCTACCCCCTCTCTTGATGAGTTGTCTCCCGATCCTTTTCATGTTATCTTTCCCACTGACGAGATGATCATGTCCATCATGAAGGACACCCCTTGGGACGATGGGAATCATCGTTCCATACTTATTTTGGAACAACACACTCTTGAGAACTAAAAACGAATTTCGGCTCCGTCGACCGTTGTTGTCATATCAACCGTTCCTGGATTTGCACATGATGTGTCTGCCGAAGGGAACCTCAGTAATATTTCTCCCACGATTCCCATTGACATATCCGTTAAACCTGGGATAGTTGAAAATGTTCATATCGGAGCTTCGTGTTTTCCCGACGAAATCGTCACCTATACATCTCTGTTCAAAGAATTTTGTGACATCTTCTCCTGGAGTTACGAAGAGATTCTAGGTATCTACCTTGCAATTGTTGTACATGAGATAAAGACATACGCCAGAGCTAAACATGTCCGGCAACACCTTCGTCCAGTCCACCCACGTAAAGCGGCGGCTAACAAGCTCGAAGTTGAAATTTTTTTGAAAGCCGGCTTTATTTATCCAGTGGCTCTGACCGAATGGGTTTCCAACCCTATACCGATTGATAAGAAAGGTGGCAGTATTCGTGTATGTGTTTATTATAGGGATATTAACAAAGCCTGTCCAAAAGACAACTTTCCAACCCCTTTCGTTGACCAGATTGTCGATGACTGTGCCGGAAGTGAAATCTTCTCTCTCATGGATGGTTTCTTCGGCTATAATCAAATTAACATCACTCCCGAGGACCAATATAAAACTGTTTTTATTTGTCCTTGGGGTACTTTTTTCTATAGGAAAATTCCCTTCGGTCTTAAGAACGCTGGCGTGACGTTTCAACGTGCTATGTCTTATGCTTTTCATGATATAAAGCATATCGTTCAACCCTATTTGGACGATTTTCCAGCTCATTCTTTGCGGCGAGTTGATCACCCCACTCATCTCCGAGCTATTTCTATTCGTTGTCGGTTCTATAGTATCCATTTAAATCCTCATAAATGTGTTTTTTGCGTAGAATCCGGCCGTCTTCTAGGTTTTACCGTTTCACGTCAAGGGATCACGGTGGATCCTCTTAAGGTTGAGGCGATTCTTAATCTCCCTCCTCCTTCTACAATGCGCTAGTTGCAAAGTTTGCAGAGGAAAGCAAACTTTTTGTGTCGTTTTATCCCTAATTACGCTGAAATTACTCGTGGTTTTACAAGGTTGTTAAAGAAATATTATGAATTCGTTTGGGATACCATTGCCAACAATGATTTTGAAGCTTTGAAGTTGTCCCTCACGCAAGCTCCGCTTCTCTTTCCTCCCGATTATAGTCGTGATTATTTTCTTTATCTTGTTGCCTCTAAGTATACTATTGGCATGGTTCTCATCCAAGAGGATGATGCGCATGATGAGCATGTTATTTATTACTTGAGTCGAAGTCTCACATCAACTGAAATCAAGTATCAACATGTTGAAAAACTGGCCTTGGTTGTCGTTCAATCCGTTCAACGCTTCCGACATTATATTCTCTCAAGGAAAACTACAGTGATTTTTCATTGCAACCCTATGCAACACATTTTGACACGTCAATTGCTAGGGGGAAAATACTCCAAATAGATTTTCATACTCCAGGAGTTTGACTTGGAATTCGATCGTGCCACGTCTAAGAAATCCTTAGTTTTTGCTGAGTTGATATGCGATTTTCCTCACTCTGCCACGGAAAATGTAGCAGTAGATTCATTACCCGATGAATCTCTTTTCCTTATTAGCACTAACGATATTTGGTATGGAGATATCATTATATATCTCCAAACCGAAACTTTTCGGTCTTCTTTGTCTAGTACTGAACGACGTCGCATACGCTATCAAGCTCGTCAATACATTATCCTCGGGGATACTCTTTACCGTCGGGGATTTGACTCTGTTTTTCGACGTTGTCTGATGTTTGACGAAGCTGAGAAAGCTCTGAATGACTGCCATTCTGGAGCCTATGGTGGTCATATGTCTAGGTATGCTACTGCCCAGAAGATCTTATGCGCAGGGTATTTTTGGCCTTCCTTGTTCAACGACTGCATTAATGTCATTCAGAAATGCCATGCCTGCCATACCTACAATCAGAAAATTCGATCACATCCTTGTCATCTTCATCCTGTGGTCTCATTTGGTCCTTTTGCGAAATGGGGCATTGATTCCATGACATGTCACCCTCACTCGGCTGAGGGGCATGGTTACATCATTGTAGCTATTGATTACTTTACAAAATGGGTTGAGGCGATGCCAACATTCGATAATACTGGAAAGACTGCAACGCTGTTTCTTTTTAACCATGTCATAGCTCCTTTTGGTGTTCCCCAAGCTATCGTTACTAATCACGGTAGTCACTTTAGGAATTTTATGATGTCTGAACTTACGAAAAATTTGGGTCTTCGTCATGATAACTCAATGCCCTATTATCCGTAAGCTAATGGCTAGGTCGAAGAAATCAACAAATTTTTTATAACTATGCTTCGATGGATGATAGGAATTCATAAAACAAGTTGGCATACAATGTTGTTTTCGACATTGTGGGCATACCAAACATCTGTCAAATCCGCTACTGGGTTTACGCCTTTTCTATTAGTCTATGGTGTGGAAGCCATTCTTCCTATAGAATGTGAGATACCCTCTCTGAAGCTAGTTGTCGAACTTTTACCCAATACTTCTGATGAAGAAGAACGCCTATTGTATCTAATGCGATTAGACGAAACTCGACGTGACGCCACTCTAGTAATAAAAGCCCAGAAGAAACGTGTCAAGGCACAGTATGACAAGCATGTCAAGCCTCGCATTTTCTCTTAAGGTGATCTTGTTCTTCTCTATGAACATGATCGAGATGCTTTAGGAGTTGGGAAATTTGAACCAATGTGGCGAGGTCCTTATATTGTTCGCCGAGTTTTGGAAAAAGGAGCATATGAGTTGGTCGATTACGATGGTATCCCTTTGAGTGAACCTAGGAATGGGTTGTACTTGAAGAAGTACTATGCATAAATCATTTTTGCACAAGTACTTGTATTTTATGTATCATACTTTGTGTGTGTTACTTTAGTTTGTTTTTGACGTTATCTGGTCTCTGCCCTTATGTGACGTTGTGTTTGATTGCCAGATGTCGGAGTCTTCGCTACCCTATATTGGCTTCGCTGATGGTGCTAGACGTAGTACTCAGACCTAGCTTCCGCTGTGTGGACAATCTATGCCCCAACAAACAAACTTATATCTTTACGAGGTGTATGTCTTGGCCATGCAACCAACAACATTGCAGAGTATAGCATCATTATTGAATTATTGGTTGATGCTATCTCACTCAGAATTCGTCATTTGGTTGTGCGACTTGATTCGCAGCTTGTAGTACTACAGTTAAGTAATATCTACTCTATTCGAAATCCTACTTTTTTACGGGTGTATTTGCAAATTCGCCTCTTGGAACGTTATTTTGATCACATTGAATATCAACATAGTCCTAGATGTATTAATACATTAACAGACGCATTGGATAATTATGTATTGGACAGACATTTGAATCATTTATAAATCAAACACATTTGAAATTCACACAATATAAAGTAACCGGTAGAAACCATCTGTATATATAACGATCAAAAGAGTTTTTACAAAAGTTTGTCCAAAGACCAAAATATCAAAATTTGAAGCTTATAGCCTCTACAAAATAACGTCATGGATGACGTTCACGGTAACACACGACTGCCCTAGAAACCCTACGGAGCAGTCGATTCATAGTTGTTGATACCCCTACAGTGTGACGTTGATCGCGTCATGGAACTTCTTCCAAAGTCATATCTGGAATGTCTATTGTCAGGCCCTCTAAATTTTGTTCCACCACCTGATAATCTTCTGCATACTGTGGTGCTGCTTCTGCTACCTCTCCTTGTCGCTAGATAGGAGAGGTGCCAAGAGGTCTATACGGTCCAACATCTGTGTTATGAACAAACATTTTGTGTTAGTCTTCAGATAAATATATAAAACAAAAACATTTAAATATGATAAAATTCACAAAAACATTTAAAAAGAGAAAATGTGTGTACTTCTTACCAAGGTCACCCCACTGAGCGTCCTCAGGCAATGCCAAATCTGGATCTCCTCAAAAATCCAACCCGACATAAGAGTAGTCATCGACCATCAACATCTAGTTTTGAATCCAGTTAAAGAAAATATCGTTGTACTTGACGATTGGTCCTGCCACGTGTCGGGCCATGAGCCAACACCATCTCAACATCTGTGGATCCCTAGGACCGAGTAACTTCCACTCAACCTGAAGTCTAAATACGGGGACCCTCTCAAGGAAGAAGGACACCAATAAATATCCATACCCAAATTGTTTCAATTCACCTCGCCTGCATTTGGTTAATTTCTTTTTGATACTGTGAAGCATAACATCTTCCCAGTTGAATACTCGAGGCTCAATACACTCGATGGCGTAATGGAAGTAGCTCTGTAATGCCATATGAGGATCAGAACTCCCAGCCATCCGAGCTATAGTAAAAAGGATAATGAGTAGGGTCAAGTCTTGTACCCCCCAGATAGCCACTTTTCCTTTCTTCCTCTCAGCCTCAGGTACACAGTATTGATTGCAGTACTCACTCATCTTTATCTCGCCACCTCTACTACCGTTCAGGCTGACATAATACCCACGCCTAGATAATCTAGTCAAAAAGTATATGTCCTCAATGTCTATGGATAGAGTGTGAGATCCTACATTGAAAACCTGCTGATCTAGGTCCCACATACGAACCAGGTACTCTAGTAGTCTGACTTGGGCCCTCATGCCCGGGATGCGAAAGTATTTCAAGAGCCCACAATCTCTCAATGCAGCTATGGTAGGAGCATGATTCTCAGCATTTGCATTATCCTCTTCATGTTCTCTTTCACACCACTCAAGCACCATGTTTATGGCTATTTATCTGCACAAGTAACATAAAAGGAGGATTAATAACTTTTTCATGCCTTAGAGTTTTTTCATTTGGCTAAAAATTTAAAAAAAAATTGGGTTCTGCGGTTCTCGCAGGTGCCCCATTAGCACAGTGTGAGAACCTCGTAGGTGGCTTAAATCTCACCTGCGAGAACACATCATTCTCGCAGGCCCCGTATGGGCTGCCTGAGAGAATGCATACGCGCATGTAGGGTTCAAAAAAAATAAAATTTGAAACTAAAGAATTAACCAATGAAATTAAAAATTTTAACCATGAAAATGTCAAGGATGAAGAGCTTACCTTAATGCTGTAGACGGCTTGTTGAATGATCTCTTGTAGCTCCCGCAAATTGATGCCAAACTCAGAGGGTAAAAAGGGGGTTTTGGAGCTCAATAGTGGAAATGTAAAATGTGGTAAAAATGATTATTTACTCATTTGATTTACTTTTTACTATGTCATTTTGGGTTTTTTATGCTTATTTATTGATTAAACCTAATCCCTAACATCAATATGAGTGTAATGACTTGCAGGCATGATGACAATGATGATTAAATACAAGGATATGGACATATTTTTCCTCTCTATGGCGTGTTTTTTATTGTTTTTATGGTTTTTACATAAAACCTTGAGCGTCGTTTTTGTCTGTTCTTGCGCTCGTAAAAATATGAGAACGTGGTCGAGCATACTTTTATCACTTTTTCGGGCTCAACAAGGTTATATGAAAAATGAATCCCCCTGGAGTCCTCTTTAAGCTCTTTTCAAACTCTCTAAACATGAAAAGATTGTTGAGCAACCTTACTATTTTCATGCTCGCTAAAGTATTTGAAGTACGCGTCTGGTGAGCGATAATTTATCTCTTTTTCAGTCTTGTCCAGACTATTTTACGAAAAAGGAACTGAGACATTTCTCTTTTAAGTGTTTTTCCAAACTCTATAATCTTGAAAAACCTTCGAGTTTTCTATCTCTCGACTCGTTAAACAAACATTGACAGACCCGTGATGGGACCGAACCACTCCTTCTTAGGGTTCGTTAAAAATATTCTGAGGGACTCATCCGAAGGATGAGCTTATATCAACAAGCATATGTTATCCTCCTCAAGCTTGCGTAAAAATAAAGAGGTGCTTGCCAGAAATGGTGGGGGGAAATTTGAGAAAGGGATATGTTTCATTTTCATATTGATTGGTAGTAAGTGTCTCTCTTGAACATGACACCCCCTATTCATCATTTGAATCCAATTTGGGAAATCCATTTGTCTCTCATGCGATTTTCTACAAGGTCATTCCTTGTGTCGTCTTTGAGTCAATGCTGTCAAACAATTGGTCGTGTCATTCATATGTTCAAGAGAAGTTCATCTGAAACCTATATTGAGTCAGTCATCTGCAGTTATCCATTCTCTTTGTGTCGGCCTTCCCTGTGTCCAGTCCAATTTGCAAAATGCTATGTTTCACATTCAAACTTTGTTCCTCATTTCGTGTCATTGATGGGGGATACATCAAGGCCCTCCTATGACGCTTTTTGTTCTATCGACTTCAGCTCATTATCCAAAATCAATACTTAGAAATTATTTGGTACCTTGGAGCTTGCATGCCTCAATGGCAGGTTTCCTCGCTTTCGACAGTGGGTTTACATCATTGACCCCTGATCAAAAGATTCCATTGGATGTTCGACATCAACTCATTTATTCACACTCGATGGATTGTACTATGGTACCTTGGGAGTCATTGACATCAATGGTGATTTCCCTCACACTTGTTAACGGTTACATCAATGACCGGTAATCAAGTGGTTTCTGCCATGTTCGACTTCAACACATGTAATCACATGGTTAGATTCGTACTTTGGGCGATGAATTTGAAGACCCTGGATATTAGCTTTGCGATCCAGGTTGCGATGGAGTATGTATAGTTTGCGACACATAGATCCATTGTGTCTGTTTCGTGGCTATGTCATCTTGATTTGCAATTTCTCGCATAGATCCACAGTGTATTCAGGTGGCTATGCTATATTTTGACGGCATGGATCCACAGTGTATGATTGGTGGCTATGACCTTTGTCTATAATGTCATCAGTCTGTGATCTGAGTATGGGAATGCATACCTCAGAATTGATACATATGATACTATGCAGATGCTTGATTGTTTGTAGGATTTCAATTAGATGTGCTCCTGGTTCTCGACACACACATGCAACTTACAAATTCTATCGACTATCACTGGTTCCAATCTCAGACTTTGGGGGGCATTCTGTTATCCACAATTTTGGTCATCATGATGATGTATTGATGATGGCGTATTTCAGGCTCTTCATTAGAACTTTTTCCTGAGAAAAGTTACCTTCATTAGAACTACTCGCAGGCTGATAGTATATTTTCCTGCGAGAATGCATGATTCTCGCAGGCTGCCTTAAGCCAGGGTGCAAGAATTTCACACTGTGTTGTATTGCTAGGGTGCGAACTCTTTCTAAAGAAGGGAAAAATATGAATTCTCGAAGCTTCTAGAAGGGTATATTCTAGAAGGATGAGATGGCATTTGAATGGTTACCTAAGTACTGGATTCCCTGATATTTTGGGATCATTCTTATCCAAGTAACTAATCCATTCTCTCCTATATATTGAGGGAATTCTCATGGAAAAGGTTAGAAGCAAACAAGCAAGAGATTCATTGGATAATTAGTGAAAAGTATTGTGTGAAGGACTGATGTTACAACAACTAAGAACTCCAGCAAGTATATCAAAGGTGGTTGATCTTATTCATGCAAGTGTGCAAGTGTGTGCGTCAGAGTCAAGAGCCATCGAAAGGAAGTTTGCAACATCAAGGCTCAGGTTGTAATCTTTACTTTCCATCAATAGGATACAATAATATGTCCCTTTCCCATAAATCTAATTCCACTTTATTGTATAACTCCTTGATCATATACATAGATTGATTGTTGAATAGATTGTGTTTTATTCACTTTGGTTGGTTTGTTTTGTCTTGGTCTTGACTGCACAAGAGAACTTGAGAGAAGAAGGAGAAACAAAGACCATAGGAAGCGATCATAAGGTATGTTCTTTGTTCTTGCCTTCTAGTACATTCAATAGTCGAAATCTAGGGAAAGAGTATTATTCTGTCTTGCTTTGTTCTAGATCCAAGTGGATCTAGGGAGATCGGTTTGTGTCTGCACTTACGGATTTATCCAATAACAACTGACAACCCCAACTGCATGTGAAATTTCTGGCCTTGTACTAACCATCGCATACATTAAACTTCCTATTGCATTAACATCCGGTATTCGAGACATATATTCCTTTTTCTTCCTTTGTACTAGGACATAAACTTGAAGAAATCTTAAAATGGGAAGCCAAAGGGACTTAAACTAGCTTCACATCATTCATACCAAACCTCAAAAGTATCTTCTCAACATACTTCTGTTGTGACAACCAAAGCTTACCATTCCTCTTGTCTCTGAATATCTCCATGCCCAAAATCTGCCTTCCTGCTCCTAGATCTTTCATATCGAACGTCCTAGCCATCTGAGCCTTTAACCTGTTGATCTCAGTTATGATTTTTCTTGCTAAAATCATATCATCAACATACTATACTAAGATAATGAATATATCATTATTCAATTTCTTAAAGTAGACACAATGATCATACTCACCCCTTGTATAATTCTGGCTCACCATGAAAAAGTCAAATTTCTTGTACCATTGTCTGGACGACTGTTGTTAGGGTCATAACCCGCACATAGGTAGAAAAATATATTTGAATGTAATAAAGGTCAATATTAATAAGGGCTTGCAATAAAATAGAATAAGTCGAATGTAAGAAGACCTAATAGGATCTTCCACTTCTAGATGGATATTCCTCTAGATGCTTCTTTTGATAGACATATTTAGTATAAATGGGAGTCAAGGGTATGAGAACCCTAGCTTGGAGATTATTGTAATAGAGCTCTGCTCAACTAGAGGTTGCCCCGTCAAAGAGGCTCGTGAACATTACTCTCAGAATCAAAGTGTTATTTCTTTTTTTATTCTTATATCATTTAAGTGTTATTGTGGTGATTATTTTGGTTATATTATTGTTATTCTGCCATTTCTAGCATTTTATTTCTTTTCTGTATACTTTTTATATCTGGTATATTACAAGTGGTATCACAACACTTTCCTTAACATAAATTGTGGGTAAATTTGTTTTCAGGGTAGAGACGTATTCCGACATCTTTAAGCCACAAAGATTTGTCGTTATGTGCATAAACCCTTAAGAGGAAATCTGTTGGCCACCCTTGTAACCCATGTTGGTACCCCTTTGATTGGTATGACATCAGACATCACTTGTGTACGGATTGACCTAGATTTCCTGAAGCCCTCTTTACATAAATTGATTGGTTTCCTGACTGCTATATGCCACTAAGAACAATACTCGGGAATATACTCTCTAGTACCTGGGTAGTCGAGTAGTACGGCTAAGGGTACAGTCTATCCTCCTTAGTTAGTGGCCTGAGATACTGGGTTGAGTACTATTGTTGGACCCCGCATGTATATCAGAGAGCTATAGCACAAGGAAAACCCTTGTTTGTAGAACCCTTGAATACCTAACCCTTGGGGACAACAACATAAACAAATCAAAACAAAGAAGATCTATTTCTGCGCAACTGTGTTCAGGTTTCGAAGTAACTACCCATTTCTTCCTGGTTAAGAATTTGGGCATTTCATCACTGCAGTATTCTTTAGACCGGAGTATAACTCCATAGGTGTAAAAAAAAAAAAAAGAGTCTGGAAATATTTTCATCATTATTTGAGACATATTCCATTGGATTCATCTCTTCGCCCTTATCACATTCATACATATCATTTTTCGGAGAAAACAAATTTACCCCACCCACCCCTTTTCGGTTCCCTCATCCTCATGGCCCATACCTGTAGCCAAGACTTGGAAGCTCACTTCAATACCTTGCAATCTAGTCTCACCGAGACCCAAAAAGAAGTGAAACAAATCAGTGCCAATGTTGCCGCCATAAATACAACCATGCAGTCCTCAATGGAGGAAATCAAACAAGACCTGACCAGGGATGATTTTAGGGGCTAAATTTTGCTCATGGGCTAATTTTCCATAGTTTTTCCAAAAAACAAAATTCGATATTTTAAAAATGATTCGCCCAAACTTTATAGGATATAATTATTTTACATTAAAAATCGCCAAAATTTAAAAAAAAACTATATAAAATCCTTAGAAATTTGAATATTTTTATGAAACTATCGCCAAACATTTATAGTTGGTATATGAAGGATTATTAAGATTTTCCAAGGTTTCTACATTTTAAAATAAGTTTTCATCCTTAAAATTATCCCTGGACCTGACCACCCATCTTGAATTTGTCTTTTCATCAGTCTGCACCAAGATTCATATCCCTACAGATAACCCTTCCTCTAACTCATCCCCACATACTAAAGGTGAACATTCCTCTCATTCCCATAACTTTCAGTATCATCATTTTCAACGTGACCTACGCCTTCCGTAGGTGGATGTGACCAAATTTGATGGATCGGAACCCACTGGTTGAGTAACCCAAATGGAACATTATTTCTCTTTATACAGCATTAGATATGACTTTTCCAAACTCTGGTATGGTGTTCTCCATCTAGATCAAGAACATTGGCAATGGTGGCAATGGAGAAAAACTTCCCGTCAAGGGTATATTGCTTGGACACACTTTGTGGCAGAGTTTTATGAATTCTTTGACACTAACACCAACCATTTGGGTCGTTTGACAAAGTTGAAACAATCAGGAACAGTGGAATACTTTATAGCTTCCTTTGAGCACCTGGATTTTCAGACAGAGGGCATCTCTGATGCCTTTTTCTGAGAGTGTTTTATCAGTGGCCTCAAGGATGAGATTCAGGCCCATGTCCTCATGGCTTGGCTTGAGAGTTGGGTGGAAGCTACTAAAAGAGTTAAATAAGCACAACATGTTGTATCTTCTCAAAACCGAAAACCCTCCTTTATGCCTCGCCCTAAACCAGTAAATCCCACTACTACCTCCACTCCACTAAAGATCCAAAAATTGACCAGGGATGAAATGGATGAATGCCAACTCAAAGGCCTTTGTTATAATTGTGATGACAAATATTTCTCGGGCCACAAGTGTAAGGAACAAAATCTTTTTATGGCCATCTCTGAGGATATTTCGAAAGAGGATGTTGAAACTCTTCTTGTGTCTGAGTCACCTGAAAACACTAACATAAACCCTCCCTCAGACCCTCCCAAAGTAGAACTGGTCATTTCCCTCAATGCTCTTACTGGCTTCTCCTCTCCCCAAACCCTCAAGCTCATTGGTTACATCAAGCATCAGAAAGGTCATCATTATGGTTGATAATGGAAGCACCCATAGTTTTATTCATCACCGCATTGCCCAAGAAACTCATTGCTACATCCATGCAATCAATAATTTCCAAATCATGATTTCCAATGGTGGCTCCATGAAATGTGGAGGGTGCTATGAAAATGTGTGTCTTGAAATTGGTGACTACCACCTGAAATGTCATATGTTTTCTATCGACATGGGCAGTTGTGTTATTGTGTTGGGTGCATACTGGCTAAGGACTTTGGGTCCCATTCTCATGGATTTTAAGGAATTAACCATGCAATTTGACCAGGAGAGACACCAATATAAGTTCCAAGGCATCACCGTTGGTTCACCTGAGATCATTAGTTCCCATCGCATGGAAAAGCTGCTCAAAAAATTTCATTCTGGTGTTATTGCCCAACTCCATTCCATACAAGCAACAGAGACACCCTCGGTGCTGCAAGACCTCCAAGCCATCATTTATAAACATCAAGTGGTCTTTTCTACTCCCTAGGGACTCCCTCCTTCCTGTGGTGTTCATGATCATTCCAATCCCCTTGTACCCGGAAGCCTTCCTCCCAATATTCATCTGTATCGTCACCCCTTTCCCCCAAAAAATGAAATTGAGAAAATGGTCTAGGAACTCCTTAATGTACGCGTTATCTTCCCTAGTACAATCCCCTACTCTTCTCCTGTGGTCATGGTCCTGAAGAAACAAGGTTCTTGGCGAATGTTTTCTAACTTCCGTGCCCTCAACAAACTTACCATTAAAGACAAATTTCCCATTCCTGTCATTGATGACCTCCTGGATGAATTGAGTGGTGCCCAATTCTTTACTAAACTTGATCTTCGTTCGGGCTACCACCAGATACATGAAAGATAAAGACATTCCTAAGACTTCCTTTAGAACTCATAAGGGCCACTATGAGTTTTTAGTCATGCCCTTTGGCTTGTGTAATTCCCCCTCTACCTTCTAAAACCTCATGAATCATGTCTTCCGTCCTTTTCTCCGTCATTTTGTCTTAGTTTTATTTGATGATATCCCCATCTATAGCAAAATCTAGACAGACCATCTTGCTCATGTGGATCAAGTTCTCCATTTACTCTCTCAGCACCAACTTTTCCTAAAACAGTCTAAATGTTCTTTTGGCACCTCAGAAGTAAAATAATTGGGTCATATGGTTGGCAAGGATGGGGTCAGGGTGGATCCAAAAAATATTGAATCTATCCAAGACTGGCCTCACCCAAAGATTCTCAAAGTCTTGCGTGGATTTCTGGGCTTAACATGTTATTATCGTAAGTTTGTTAAGAATTATAAAAAGATTGCAACACCTCTCACTGCTCTCCTAAAAAGGAACTCTTTCACTTGGACTCCAGTTGTTGCTCAAGCTTTTCAAACCTTCAAGATGGCCATGTGCACCACTCCAGTCTTGGTCCTTCCTGATTTCACAAAGACCTTTGTCTTGGAATGTGATGCCTCAGGGAAAGGAATTGGTGTTGTCTTTATGCAAAAGGGTTATCCTTTGGCCTTTACCAGCAAGCAACTATCTGAAATAAATATGGGAAAATAAATCTATGAAAAGGAAATGATGGCTATTTTGCATGTCATTGATCTGTGGCACCCTTATTTATTGGGGAAATGTTTCCAAATTAATACATACCATCAAAGCCTCAAGTATTTTCTAGAACAACGCATTTCATCCCAGGAGAAACAAAAATGGGTGACTAAGCTCTTTGGATATGATTATGAGATAATTTACAAGAAAGGGAAATACAATGTGGTGGTGGATGCAGTCTCCTGAAAATATGAAGATGAAGGATCCCTTTTATCTCTTTCCTTCATTGTACCATATTGGCTCCAAGTCGTTTTCCGGGAATGGCTACAAGATCCCAAAAGTTCGCATCTGATCCAAAAATTGCATTACAATGCTCCAGCTTCCCCATGGTACTCTTGGCTCCATGATGAGCTTCGATACAAAGACCATTTGTATTTAAATAAACAATCAAAGATTAAATCCACGATACTTTCTGAGCTTCATGCTACACCCATAGTAGGGCACTTCGGGTTCACCAAAACCTATAACAGGGTCAAACGTTTTTTTTTCTGGGATGGCATGAAACAGGACATTCATAATTTTTTCGTTGAATGTGATATGTATCAACGCAACAAGGGAGAAATAGTCAAATCTCCGAGCACACTACAACAACTCCCAATTCCACCAGCTATTTGGAAGGATATCTCTATGGATTTTATTATAGTCTTACCCAAATCGAGAAATAAATCAATCATCATGGTGGTTGTTGATCGCCTTTCCAAGTAAGCTCATTTCTGCACTCTTCAACACCTGTTTACAACATCCACGGTGGCTCAAATTTTCATGGATCAGGTCTTCAAGCTTCATGGCATGCCACACTCTATTATTTCTAATCATGATCAAACTTTCATAAGAAATTTTTGGCAAGAACTGTTCAAGCTACAAGGCACCTAATTGCATCTCAGCACAACTTATCATCCCCAGATTGATGGTCAAACAAAAGTTGTCAACAAGTGTTTGGAAACATATTTGAGGTGTTTTTCCTCGAAAAAGAAAAATCAGTGGGCTCAATGGTTACCCCTAGCTAAATGGTGGTACAACACTTCATACCATACAGCTACATGCATGACTCCTTTTGAAGCAGTATATGGAGATAATCCACCTTCCGTTTTCTCATACTTACCTAGTGTCTCGCAGGTGCAGGTGGTTGACCAAACATTTACAGTTCAAGAGGCTATTCTCTGTACCCTCAAAGATAATTTGGTCATGGCACAAAATCACATGAAGAAACAAGCAGATCAAGGTCACTCTGAACGTCAATTTGCAGAAGGGGATCATGTGTTTCTTCAACTGCAGCCTTACAATCAAACCTCTCTCAAGGTCGAGCATTGTCAGAAGCTAGCGCCCAAATTTTATGGTCCTTATACCATTCTCAAGCGTGTTGGACAAGTAGCCTATCAGTTAGCTTTGCCTAGTCATTCGAGGTTACATCTTATTTTTCATGTTTCATGCTTAAAGAAGGTGATTGGAACTAAGTGTCAAATTCAAACCAACCTTCCTAAGTTAATCGAAGAAAGATCCATTTGGATGAAACCACAAGAAGTTTTGGACCAGCGTGAGAATTGCTTGCATTAGAGAACCATCAAGGAAGTGCTAGTCCAATGGAAAGATACAACTCCAACAGATGCCACTTGGGAACCAGCTACCATTCTGCAACAATTTCCACATCTCAAGCCTTGAGGACAAGGTTGTTTTTAAGGGGGAGGACATGTTAGGGTCCTAACCCGAACATAGGTAGAACAATATATTCAGATGTAATAAAGGTCAATATTAATAAGGCCTTTCAATAAAATAGAATAAGTCGAACGTAAGAAGACCTAATAGAAGCTTTCGCTTCTAGAAGGATCTTCCTCTAGATGCTTCTTTTGATATATATATTTAGTATAAATAGGATTTGAGGGTATTATAAGCATAGATTGGAGATTATTGTAATAGATCTCTGCTCGACTAGAGGTTTCCCCCTCGAAGAGGCCCGTGAAGATTGCTCTCAAAATCAAAGTGTTATTTCTGTTGTTATTCTTATATCATTTCATTGTTATTGTGGTAATTGTTCTAGTTATATTACTATTATTCTTCCATTTCTATCATTTTATTTCTGTTCTACATAACTTTTATATATGGTACATTACAACTTCCTCAAACCATACAATGATTTCTTGAGCCTGCAAACAAATTTCTTGCTGCGATTTTGAACGAACCCTTAAGGTTGTTCCATGTAAATTTCCTCATCCAAATCTCCATGTAAGAAAGCAATCTTAACATCTAGTTTCTCCAACTCCAAATCAATCAATGAAACTAAGTCTTACACAATTCGAATTGAAATAGTCTTTACAACAGGTGAAAAAATCTCATGAAATTCAATACCTTCTTTCTTAGAATATCCTTTCACAACTAGCCTTGCCTTGTACCTTTCCACCTTATCATCAACACCCTTATTCATATTGTAGACCCACTTGCAACCTACAGTTTTTATGTCACTTGGAAGTTCTACCAGGTCCCATATAGCATTCCTCTCTAATGCCTTCATTTCATCCTTCATCACTTCTTTCCGTTTATCATTGTTAGAACCCTTCACAACGTCATGATAGCACGAAGGTTCATAATCACTATTACTTAAAGAAACTGATGAAACAAAATCATCATACCTTCTTGGAGGATTTCTGACCCATGTAGATCTCCTTAGGGAAGTTTGTGGCTCATCCACAATGTTTTTACTTTCATCATCAAACATGTCTTCCTCTACTACAGGAGACTCTTCATGAACATCTTCTAAAACTTGTTCATGTTCACCTTCATTAGTTTCAAACTGAATTTGCTGCTACTTTGGTGCTTCTTCCTGTTTCATTTGACAATCTACATTTGATTTGATGAGAGATGATTCATCAAATATTACATATCTATTAATGGTGATCTTGTGGGAAGTAGGATCCCACAACCTGTACCCATTAATACCATCACCATATCCAATAAAGATAAGCCTTTTTTATTTTGGATCTAATTTAGAACCTTGATGTTTCAGAATTAGAGAATAGGCTTAAGAACCAAAATCTTTTAGATTAGAGTCATTAAAAGGGTGACCTTTCCATACCTCTTCAGGAATCTTGCACTCTATTGTTGTTGATGGTGATCGATTCACCAGATAACAAGTTGTAGTTGCTTCTTCTGCCCATAGTTCCTGCTGCAAATTGGCATTACTAAGCATACTCCTTGCTCTCTCTAGAAGAGTCTTGTTCATGGATTCAGCAAATCCATTTTCCTGAGGAGTATAGGCATTAGTTTTATGTGTATCAATCCCAAACTTCTTGCAATAGTTCTCAAATTCCATTGACGTAAATTCACCACCATTATCAGTTCTTAAACATTTAATGGATTTACCAGTGCTCTTTTCCACTAAAGCTCTAAACTGCTTGAAAACTGTAAATACATCAGCCTTACTTTTCAACATAGAGACCCAAACCTTTCTAGAGAAATCATCTATAAAAGTTACAAAATATAATGATCCTCCATATGAAATAGTAGGGGATGGTCCCCAAACATTAGAATGAATATAATCAAGTTTTCCTTCACTGGTGTGTCTTCCAGTTTTAAATCTCTTGCCTATTTTGTTTTCCATAAATACAGTTCTTGCAAAAATCTAACTTTAAAGACTTTAGACTAGGAAGTAACTTGAGAAAAGTTAATACCTTTAATCCTTGTTCGCTCATATGACCCAACTGTTGACGCCACAATCGAGCATAATCACTGTCTTTCTGAGATACTGTTGTTGCATGATCTGACACAGTTCTTCCTTCTAACAAGAACAGGTTACCAACCTTCTTCGTTTTCATAACCAGTAGGATTCCTTTTCAGACTTTCATAACTCCACCTTGAACAATACTCTTATATCCTCCAGTGTCTAAGACTCCCAAAGAAATTAGATTCTTCCTAAGCTCAGGTACATGTCTCACATCAGTTAGTATTTTAACATTTCAATCAAACATCTTAATTCGAATGCTACCAATTCTCACAACATTACATGATATATCACTTCCCATCTAAACAATTCCAACATCTATATATTGGTAAGTAATAAACTAGTGTCTATGAAGACACATGTGATTTGAAGCAACTGAATCTAATAACCATTGTTGATCATGACGTGAACCAATACTAATTGATAAAATTCCATCATTCATACCCGAACCTGTTGTTGACCCTGTTTCAATTGCATTTGCTTCCTTCATCTCCTTTAAAGGGTCTTCTTTGCAGGCTTGTTTTCACTTCCAACAATCCTTCTTCAGGTGTCCAGATTTTCCACAAAACCAACACTTAAGTTTTCTTTTCTTTCTCTTCGACTTTGACCGAGAGAAATCCCTCTGACCATGTCCTCTTTCTTTAGGTCTACCTATGACCATTTGCCTCAGATGTAGAGGTTTCTAGATTGGATTTCTTCCTTGTTTCCTCACATAGTAAAGCTCCAACAATGTCATCAAACTCAATACTTTATGTTGAACTGAAACTAATATAGGTAACAAAGTTATCGCATGACGCGAGCAAAAAACACAATAATGTAATTGCCTTATCTTCAGATTCGAATTTCACTCCCCTGCTAGTCAACTGAACTAAGAGAGTATTAAAAGTATTTAAATGATCAGTTATTTTCGTACCTTCCTTCATGCACAAACTATACAATTGTCTTTTGAGGAAGACCCTCGTCGTCAAGGATTTCTTCATGTACAGGCTTTCCATATTTGACCACAAACCAACTGTTGTCTTCTCTGTAACAATGTTGAACAATACATGATCGAACAAACACGGGCGTATGGCACTTAGTTCTCTCGCATCCATCTCATCTCAGTCATCATCTGTTATGGTCGTGGGTTGCTTTGCTTTTCCCAAAAGTGCCTTCACCACGCTTGTTCTTTCCATTGAACTTCTCAATTTCGAACTTAGCACGCTGTGTCTTTTCCATTAGAGGAAACATTCCAAAAAACACCATTTCTTATAATAACCAAAGCCTTTTGAAAAAGAAACATATGTGTGGATAAATGATGGTAAAAAAATCCAAAAGGTTTAGAATTTTTTTTTAATCAAAACCTTTTAAAACATCTATCTTTTGTTTTATGGATACAATTTAATATTGAGTCAACCTTTTAACCTTTTTTAAATTCCTCCATCCTTACAATATTTAATATCATTCACCATTTTAATATGATATACATACACTCCTCCATAAGTTAATATGAAAACTCACAATTTGAATATTCTTACAATTTGAATTCCTTTCAAACGACCATACCTTAACTTTAATTCACCTCAATACCATGCATAATAAGACAACATCGTGACCGTGAGTTAAATAATCTTTTTCACCTTAAAAAGAATGCAACGATCGGGTAGGGTGTTGCATAAAAAATTAACTTGCAGCAAGCATTAATCTTTGTATACTCACATTTATCCATAGTTGGATTTGTCTTATAGAAGTCATCAAGAGGGTCACACTATCGCCCTTCCCAACCCTTCACACCATGTGAATGTTTAAAGGAGATTGACGCTCCCCTTATTCTGCTACCCAAGCGCTGATGAAAAAGGGCATGTAAGTCACCATCACATCGGCACTCCCATCCAGCAGGGTGCCCAATGTTGATGCCAAATCAGCACTCCCTTCCAGTCTTCCAGCGATCGACAAAATTCCAACGATGTCTTTCCAATCTGTAGCTTCCTCACGAAATTTGACTAATGTGTGGCCTCCTCAACCTCTGATACCATCTATTGTAATTGCAAATGTAGAAAACACAATCACACAGATCATAAACATAGAGAGTTTATATGGTTCACCCAAACATTAGGCTACGTCCACCAAGGGAAGGCATCGGTTGTTTTATTATTCAAATAATGGAGATTATGTTGGGATTTGGTGACAACCAATTACCAAAAGAAGATTATGGATCCTATTATTCTGCATTGGTTACAACCAAGTAGACCAAGTTAGATTATGGATAGGGATTGAATTTAATGTTCAGTTTCATGTGTGAATGTATAAATTCATGTAAGACCGTAGAGGCAAAACAGACTGTGAGAGACTGAGTGTATGAGAGACTTTTGAATCTGATGTAATCTCCATAATCCAAATAATAAGAGAACCGATGCTTATACTTGGTGGACGTAGCCTAACGTTTGGGTGAACCACGTGAAATACCTGTATCTGTTTATATGTGTATGATTGTTATTTATCATATTGTGAATTGTGTTTTCGCACTGACAATTTCAACAAGTGGTATCAGAGTTGGTTGTGCATGTGAGTTGTATCCGTGGGCGAGATCTATCAATGAAGAAATTACTTTCATGAGTTGAGAACAAATTTTTTATTTTGCACGGTCGTGGGTGATCTCTATCGGAGGGAGTGACGGTTGCTAGTAAACTCTTCGACTGGTCACGGGTTCTCTATTGCACACGAGACCTATTTTTTATTATCTCATCCTAGTTCGCCATTGCACAGAGCGACCACTTTTTGTCCGGTAGCGAATTAATTCTCCCTTACAAGGTGCGATGGCTTTAAAATTTTTATGAGGGCACTAGCACATGTTTTTTGGAGTTGAAAATTTATGGTATGTAATTTATGGTATAGCATAAAACAAAGTCGCATCTCCCAAAGATATGATTCGTGACTCTTTTTTGAATGTTATGCTTTATATTTATAATATTATAAATATGCATAAAAGGGTGGAGGAATTTTAAAAGGTGGATTTTTTTTTTAAATTTCTTTTATTTTAATAAAAGGTGAACAAAAGATGGGGTTAGTAAAAGGTTTTTGATTAAACTTTTTTATTAAAACCTTGTAAAGTTTTTACCATTATTTCTTTACATTATTTTTAAAAGGGTCTTGGTTATTATAGGCAGGTAGTGATTTGGGTATTGGGAGATTTTTTGTGCTAATGGATAAGATGCAGAGTTCGAAGTTTGAAGTTGAAAATGTCAGTGGTAAAAACAACTTTGAGCTCTCGAAGCTCAAGATGTGGGATTTACTAGTGCAACAAGGGTTACAAAAAGCATTGGCAGGGAAGTCAAAGAAACCAGTAGCCATGACAGAATGGGAATCGGAGGATATGGATGTGAAATCTCTTAGCACCATTTGTTTATGTCTGGTGGATGAGGTTCTGTTTAATATCATAGGAGAGGATACAACATCAGGCTTATGGAGAAGGCTAGAAAGTCTATACATGACAAAGTCCTTGACAAGCAAAATCTATTTGAAGAGACAGTTGTACAGTTTGCGGATGAAAGAAGGTACAAAAGTCGTTGACCATTTAAATACCTTCAATACCCTTATAGTTCAATTGACTAGTATGGAAGTTAAATTCGAAGATGAGGATAAGGCTAATACACTATTGTGTTCGTTTCCTGAATCTTTGAATAATATAGTTACCTCCATTAGCTTTAGCTCAACAGATGTTTTAGATTATGACTATGTTGTGGGAGCTTTGTTGGCTGAGGAGATAAGGAGAAAATCTAGTAAAGAAACCTCAACTTCAGAGGTGATGCTCGTTAGAGGTCGAACCACAAAGAAGAATGAGAGAAGTTATTTCAGATCTAAGTCAAGAGAAAGAAAGGGTAAAGAAAAATGTTGGCACTGTGGCAAAACAAGACATCTCAAAAAATATTGTTGGAAGAGAAAGGAATCTGAGGAAAACTCGAAGGAAACAAATTTCGCTATAACAAATTTAGGTATAATTGATCACGTTTTATCCATTTCTAGTAATTTACAATATCAAGAATAATGGCATTTAGATTCAGGTGCATCCCACCACATGTTCTCACATAGAAATTGATTCTTTTCTTACCAATCTGTTGATGAGGGTATAGTGTTTATGGGAAATGGTATTCCATGTAAAACTGTTGGGGTTGGCAGTATTAGAATCAAGATGTTCAATGGTATTGTTAGGGAATTAACGAATGTGAGATATGTACTTGAGCTTAAATCAAAGTTGATTTTATTAGGAGTGTTGGATTCTTGTGGATATAAGTATACAGGTCAAGGTGGAGCTCTCACAGTGTCGAAATGAATTTAGTAGTAATGAAGGAAACAAAGGTTGATAACCTTTATAAGCTGGAAGGATGTACTGAGGTGGCAACTGAAGTGACATATGTATCTTCTTGTTTATGGAAGAAGCATCAAGGTCATAAGAGAAAGAAAGAATTGTACGTACTAGTAAGAGGTAAATCAGTTCCAGACTTAAAATCTTTGTTTATGAATTCTTGCTTTTTTTATATCTCTGCAAGATATAATGATCATATAAAAGGATTTTGTGTGTGGGATCCTACTTCTCACAAGGTCATCATTGACAGAGATATTGTATGTATGAAACAACCAAAAGGGTTGATTCAAGATCGCAACGGTAAATTTGTTTGCATGCTAGGTAATTCATTGTATGGCCTATTCATACCCAGACAAATATACAAGATGTTTGAATCCTTCATAGTGAGTCAAAAATTTTCAAAGGGTAGGAATGACTATACATTTTATAGTACATTCACAGTCTTGATGTTCTTGACTGATGATATGCTCGATGCAAGCCGAAGCATGGATAAAATCAGTAAGAAAATGACTCAGGTGGACAAGACAATTCAAATGAGGGATCAAGGAGCAGCAAAACAAATTAAGGGCATGAAAGTATACATAGATGGTAATTGTAAGCTGTGGTTGAATATGAACATTGTAAAACTGGTTTTTATCCCTTTTGTTTTCCATTATTAGTTTTCTTCAACTATAGGGCCTGTCTATAAAGAAGAAAAGGTTATGTCTTGTATAAGTTCAGTAGGAGGTCCGTTGTATGTGATGAAATGGTTACGACCGGATGTTTCACATGCTAACGATGTTGTCAGAAATGTGATAGATTCAGGAATTGCAGTGAAATGGGTGCTTCAGCGTATGAGAAGCACAAATGTCACCTATAATGGTTACACTAAGATGGTCTGTGATAATTGTAATGTATATTTTACATGTGTTTTGGACAAGAGGAGACCTATCACTAAATATGTTTCACAACACAGTCGTGGATGACATGTTGGAGGTGGAGTGACCCCTCAGGAAATCCAAACTCCTGCAAGTGACAAAGGCAAGATCATGAAACGAGTTTTATTAGAGAAGATGCAGTGGTGTTTGGCTTCTCTTGGCTTGCAACAAAGGTGATGAACAAAAGGAAGAAGCAAGGTATCAGGTTAATTGTTGTCAAGGTGGAGATTGTTGGGATTTGGTGACAACCAATTACCAAAAAACAGATTATAGATCCTATTATTCTGCGTTGGTTACAACCAAGTAGACCAAGTTAGATTATGGATAGGGATTGCATTTAATATTCAATTTCATGTGTGAATGTATAAATTCATGTAAGACCGTAGAGGCAAAACGAACGGTGATAGACTGGGTGTATGAGAGACTTGCAAATCTGATATAATCTTCATAATCCGAATAATAAGAGAACCGATGCCTATGCTTGGTGGACGTAGCCCAACGTTTGGGTGAACCACGTGAAATACATATATCTGTTTATATGTGTGTGATTGTTATTTATCACTCCTGTTATTTTCTAAACTTGTGCATTCATACCAAATTGATAGATTTGGTTGAACAAACTACAATAAAATAGGTGACACTAAATCTACTCATATCTACCAAATTGATAGATTTAATTGAACAAACTACTATAAAATAGGTGCCACTAAATCTACTCATATCTACCAAATCTAGAAAATTCGTTAACATATTCAACAATAACTTCAACCGCTGAATTGTTCTCGTACTTTACTTCTCATATCTTTCCATTTGTTCACGTGCTTCACTTATCATATGTTTATTAATTTACAGACGACCATAAGCGTATTGCATTAACAAACAAAATTCCATTGCTTTTGGATATAGCTTCAAGTGTTTATACGCCATCACACGATTGCTGATTTTGAAAAGATATTCAATTCCATTTGTTCTAGAATAACAAGCAACTACATTTTTCGTTTAGAAGACCTCGTTTTTTAAGGATTTGTTTTTATATCATTTTTTTATTATTTAAAGACAGTTCACTTTGATTATTTTTTGGATAAAAAATTAATGTACAATATATAATACATTTTACAATCAATGCTTTATAATTAAAATATATTTTACACCTCTTTCCATTACATTATTTCTACTTCTGTATATAGTACTATTTACCTCCTAAGAATATTATAGAGAATGAATTTTTTAGTGAGCTATGTTATTTTTATTACTTTTACATTAATATAGGGGTCTTATTTATTAGAGATGGCCTCCATACATATCAATACATAGCCACCTATATAGTATTATCCCTCTGGGTACCTCCCTAGGTACTCGATATTATCCTATATAGTAACACTATACAATGAGGGTATTATCCTCTTTCAAACAATGCATTTTTCTTGGATGCAGGAGACACGTTAATGGTTAATGGCCTGGTTATTTTAGGTGGTATGGTTTTTCTTGAGTAATGGTGATGAATCAATCCACATTCATAGATAACAATATGATTGTGGTCACTATCCATGGACAACTAAGTTATGATAAGATTCTCCACCTCCTTAAATAATAATTATCATCAACATAATTTTTATTTATATGTTATTTAAAAATATATATCAAAATAATTTATAATATTAATTTAATTATTATTTACATATTAATTTAATTATTTGATTTCTTTTAAAATAACTAATATTGATACCATTCTTTAATTTACATATGAGAAAAGATATTTTGTTTATCCTGGAATAATTAATAATGATAGTATTTGTTAACCGTTGAGCTTCATTTATCTCGTGTTAATATTTTAATTTATGTTAATCACTTAGGTGGCAATCAGTTAGCTATCAAAGTAATTTTTAAATATGATTAGGTAAATGTAAAAAAGTAAACACATAAA
>JZKD02S1674694.1:257565-272464 GCA_000966675.3 Picea glauca
AATATGATTAGGTAAATGTAAAAAAGTAAACACATAAACGGATGTCTTTATAATAGCTAGGAAGTTAATGATTGAAATCATAGCCATTTATTTTGTGTGACTACTAAGAATATTCGCCATATTTAATCATGTACATAGAAAACTTATTAAACACTAAACCCCTATTAAATCTGCCCATTATCAATAGATATACGTTTCGAGGTAATTAAGATTGAAGAAAAAAAAATTTAAAATTTAGAATTATTTTGTAAAAAAAAAAAAATACATTATTAACCTAATTTTAATCATGCAAATGAAGTTTGTACTATTTCTAGTGTAATATACTAGGAAGCAGTAAGATGATTAAGCTTATATTAAAAACTTTAAGTGGATGTGGTTATAAATATTTCCTAAGAAAGAAAAAATAAAAATAAAAAATGATATATGTACTTTTATTTGTATTTTTGTTTAAACACCTTAAAAAAAGTGAAGGGTGATCAATTGGATTGGATTGATGTTCAAGAATGTCAAAAAAGTATAACTTTCAATTCATTTATATAAAAGACTCAATTGGCAAGAAGATTGGGAATTCAAATATGGGATCACTTAATTGGAATTTTGTACCTCTTGTATGATGTATGATTGGAGCAAGTTGTTTTTATTTCATGATTTAAAACTATTAAGTGAACATTAGGTTAAGTGAATATTAGGTTGAAATATGATAACAAAATAAATTCAAGTATTTTTTTATGAATTTATTTTCTTGTCAATCATTTATTGTTATTATGATGTATTTGTAGTATGAGTGAATTAAGAAATAAAATTATATTATTTTAAAATGATTTCATTAATTGTTTATTTAAAAAAAATTGATATACTTTAAAATGTTTATCATCATAAATTTGATATTATAATTTTTTTTAAACATAAATTGACACTATAAATTTTTATAGAGTAAATTAAAAACACAATAAACATATCAAATAGGTGGCCTTTGACTCGCGATGCGACGATCCTTCCTTCTCTGGACATGCTACACCTTCAGCCTAAGCAGATACAGTTGACCGACCAATCAGCGAACGAAGCAAAGGCCCGAGAATAACCCGTAGCGGGAGGTTCCAAGCAGAAAGGGATTAAACATATAAATTGTTAAGATTTTTTTCCTTCATAAGTGAATGTCAAATTACAACTCTATAAATCTTTATATTATATTGTAAATTAAAAAGACAATAAAAATATCAAATTGCTAAGATTTTTTCCTTCAAAAATAATAGTGAATGTCAAAATACAACACTAGCTTATTTGCATAGTATAAACTTGTTTTTAATATTATAATAGTTAGTGTGGACCTTATTCTTATTTGTAGAATGAAAGTTGATTATGGTTTGTGTAAATTATTTATGTTTTCTTTTATAGTGCATTGAGTTTACTTAAGTTTTTATGTTTGTTTTTTAAATGTATTTATTTTATTTATATCATTATGCTTTTCTAAGAATCATAAGTTTTAATATGGATTTTTTAATCTTATGAAATATTGAATTTGAAATAACAACTTTATATCTATTTTTATAATATATTTATTAGTGGATAATATTTTTTTTCCATTTTAATATCCCATACATTTCAAGTTGGTTTGAAAAAGGTGAATTGATATTGTTAGTGACATCTTTGAAGAAGGATCTTCAATTCGATACAATAAGTTTATTTTTCCATATTGAATTCCATATATTTATACTGCATTGATTTTAGAATGGTTCCATATGCTTGAGATTAGAGTGTATCACTTTTAGTGTAAGATCATCATGTTTTTATTTTAGTATGCATTGAGTTTAATATGGTTTTATGT
Source organism: Picea glauca (assembly GCA_000966675.3). Taxonomy (NCBI): domain Eukaryota; kingdom Viridiplantae; phylum Streptophyta; class Pinopsida; order Pinales; family Pinaceae; genus Picea; species Picea glauca. Next base: position 259,391 of record JZKD02S1674694.1, read on the forward strand.
TTGTTTTTATAATGTACTCGTTTCATGTGGGTTCATTATGTCTATTTATATAATAAGTTATATATTTTAATATGATATATTTATGTTTATTTTTAAAGTGTTTTGAATTTGATATGTTATACTTATGTGGAAAATTTTCAATCAACAACCAATTCATGAAGGGTGAGCATATATGATAGAGATTTCAGGGGTTGAGATTTGGATGGCTTGATGCTGAGAGAGGAGGAGTTTAGACATATCAATCTTGCATGAAAAAAAGCATGGAAAAAAACATGTAAATGAAGTATTCTGGAGGCTAGGCTCAAAGAGTATCTCTCATTTGTTCTGGTGCATAAATTTCTACTTGATTTTGACATCATATCAATAGAAATGTTTGAGTGATGATATGTCTAGGAAATCCATTTTGGTTTGGATGTGCCTATGTAGATCCCCATAGTATTTCAAAACCAGATTCCACTCGGAGTCTTTCATACCCAGATTGGTGTGCAAGGTATGGAAATTATTTGTGAACTCACACTATTTGGCTCCTCTCTTACCGTAGTGTGTTCCATCTAATGTATTGGTCTTCATAGTTACCAACATGGTAATATTGTTCCTTGAACGCATCCACAAAAACATTCCAAGTGGGATTGGCCCTATATATTCCACACTCCTCTGTGGAAATTTGATCCCAGTAAGTTTCCCACCAATGTTTAACATGGGTAAGAGCCTTAAGGAGTGTGAAGGTGATATTTTCGATGTTGGAAAATATTTGGAGAGAGAAATAACCTTCTAGCATATTTAACCGTTTTTCTAGGGCATCTGCATCTATCTGACCTTCAAATAAAGGAATATGAAAATTGAATTTTACCTTGAAAGGAGAGGTTCTTCCAAAGTGGTGGCTTGATGAAGACGTGCCTACTGTTATCGACAGGAATTGAAGGATGTGGGAAAAATTCTCCATCATTTCATCCCTCTGTCGCATGAGAGCTTGCTCAAGCAACAAATTGATAGAAACTTATGCTCAATCATTTTTCTTTTCTTCCACTATGGAGGGTTTCTTGGGCATGCAAGAGCGATTTTCCTAAAGAGAGATAATATCAAGATCCAACTTTCTATACTCGGACCTCGTCGGGGACATGCATTGAAAAACGATCAAGAGCATATTTCTCTCATACCACTGATCTGGATTATTTTCGGCATGAAATGAGAGAAAAGATATAACACAGAAATATACACAAATATTGCAAGAGATCCAATAATATAATAGAGATATATCAGATATATAACAAGAGGCACAAATATACAGTAATACATCATTTCTGTTAATGAGTGAAATGTACAAAACTGTAGAAATACAGAGTGAAAGACTCACTAGAATGGTGGAAACTTATCCCTGAGAAGAGATGTGATGGCTACTCACATTCACAAGAAGATGATTTTTACAATGAGGCTCCAAAGGCCTTTTTAACATAAAGAAAATCCAAAACCCTAACCCTAGAAGATGAAAAGACAACAATTTTGTGGACGGTGTTTTGGGTAGCTTGGTGTATCAACTTCCTAGAGGTGTAACTTTGGCATATGATCTCTATTTGGGGCCCACAATATCTCGTTTGAAAGGTATCGACGAGGACATTCATTTTGAGGGCTCAACATAAGCCTTTCATTTTAATTGAGTTCCCCAATTGTGAAAAATGTCCTTTAGGCCCTTAAAATGGCCTCAAAAGTTTAGGAACCGAAAAACTGCTAAAAATAGTAAGTTGCCAACAAATTGTTTTGAGCTAGTTGGAATAGGTGGGTGGCCACCAATATCCACCTAGATCAGTGTTGGAAAATTGGTTTGGACGGTTGGTTGTCATTGATTTCAACCCTTAGAGATTGATATCAACCCTTGGAGAGGTCCAAAGATGTGGATAAGATTGTTGAATAGTTGATTGGAATTTGTATGATCGATATTGATGATGAGTTAGTTGGGTTAAATTGATGTAGTATACATGTATTCTCGAAGGTGTGGTGATGGGACCCAAATTTGGTTGAAGAATATGGACATGAAGAACAATAAAATTGAAGGTAATACATTCATAGATGGATATTCCCTTTCGTGTTATTTCTGGTGATATGTGGTACTCAACATGGTTCCTCACGGCTAAGGAGATATGGCCTTGTGAAGTTTGAAGCCCCAAAGAATGGTCAAGTGTCCCTAGTTGGTTAGAAGTCAATGAATGAAAGGGTAAAGTGGTTGTAACAAGAAATATCTAGAAGCCCTAAGTTTAAGGGAAAGGGTTACCTAGAAAAAATATATATACCCCTAAAGGAATCATTCACAAATACACTCACACACTTATAATTGAATATATATCTTGTGAATGTTATTGTCTAGTATCATGATATTTTGGCTAGTTTTTGACAAAAAAATTCTAAGGTAGCAAAGGAAGGTCGAAGGTGAAAGTCTTGGAGCTGCAGCAAGCATGAGTAACCCTATTTTTCGAGGTATCCATGGTTTATATGTTAGAAGGGAGTAGATGTACGCGGGATACAATGGAGAAAAGAATGGATATTCACGGGTAGGAGAAGATAAAGTCGCAGATATGTGAAAAGCTCATGAAATATTGAGTAAATGTTGGTACCAATTCCCTGAAGTCTGAAAGAGAGTTACATGTCAGTTTTACAGAGTTTCAGGACAACTACATGTAACATGTATGCTTATGTGTAAGTCTTAAGGGTTACATGCTTGGTTCTGGTATGGTACATGTTGATGATACATGATGGTATGGTACCTCTTGGTGATGTTATGATACATTTATTATAAGGATTATTGGGTATCTTGGTATCTAGTTTGGTTGCATATTATGGTGCATACTTGAGGCTTGGTATATTGTATTATGTGGTTTCATCTTGGTGATATTGAGGAGCATGTTTGAGGCATGTGTTTGTGGGATTTTTATTATGACCTGAGGCACATCACCGGATGCATGGTAGTACCATGTTGTTTGACGTCTTCTTCGTGAGATACATTGCTTGTTCATATCTTGGTTTATTGGTACTATATGGTGTATGGAATGGTATTGTATATGATTGGTACATGATGTGGTGTTGATGTACATGGTTGATGCACATGAATGATTTAAATGGTTGATTCTCATGGTTGTCACATGGTATAGGTTTGATGCATGAGTGATACATGATATGGCATAGGATTGATACATACAGGTTGATGATACATTTTTTGGTATACGGTTGATGCTTATTATGGTACAAGTGTTGGTGTATGGTTGATGCACATGTTGTTGTATGGTTGATGCACATGTTGTGATACAGGTTGATGGTTTGGTATATGCTTGGTAGAGGCATTGTAATGTTGGACATCTATTTGAGAGGTGTTCCTTGTATGTCATCCATGTGAGAGAATATGGTTGATTATGTGTGACAGTGATAGGTTGGACATGTTGATCAGTGATAGGTTGATGTGACAAGTTATAGGTTGATGAGATAATGACAATGACAGTGATAGTGGCAGTTATTGTGGTAGTGAAAGTTGGTCTACACTTGTATTTCAAGGCCACGGGATGAGGAAAGGAAAGGGGGTTGTATCATTCTTCTCATTGGAGCCATAGGATTAGGGAGTTGTCGTTTCCTTCAAGTTGGAGCATGAGAATCAGGGGGTTGTATCCTCATTCTAGTTGGAGCCAAAGAATCAGGGAGTTGGAGATTCCATCAGGTTGGAGACTGGGAATCAATGGGTTGTAGCCTCCTTCTAGCTGGATCCAGAGAATTCATGGAGTTGGAGCTTCCTTCAGGTTGGAGCCTGTGAATCAATGAGTTGTAGCCTCCTTCTGGTTGGATCCAGAGAATTTAGGGAGTTCTAGCTTTCTTCAGGTTGGAGTCTATAAATAGGGGGTTGTATCCTCCTTCCAGTTACAACTGGAGAATTTAGAAGTTGTTGTTTCCTATAAATGAATTCTTTATATATATAAGAAAGAATTATGTGGTTTTCTCCCATTTGGATTTCCACATAAATACCAGTGTACTATGTATTTGATGTGATGATACTTGTGATTATATGCTCATGATATATTGAATGCAATCATAGATGATACAATGATGATAAATTGTTGAGCATTGTTCTTAGAGTGAAATAATATATATTGTGGTTAAAAGTTGGAAAGTTGTTCATACTGATTCACCCCCCCTCCTCTCAGTATTATAACAATTGGTATCAAAGAAGCTCCTTCAAGAAATTATTTTAACCACTGGAAGGACGATCATGGAGAGAAACAAATTGTATAATAATGGAATACCACAGTTTGATGGAAAAAACTATGCATTTTGGAGCATAAGGATGAAAAAATATGTACAGGAACACAGATTCTATGTTTGGGAATCAATAGTAGATGGATACAAAGAGATTGTCACTCCTCCAACAGATAAATATGGAAAGAAACTCAATCAAAACAATTTGAGAGATAAAATTTCTATCATGAATGGTCTGTTTGATTCAGTATATGTCAAGGTTATGCATTGTGATTTTGCAAAGAAAATTTGGGACAAACTTCAGAATGTTTATGAAGGGGATTCCAAAGTTAAGGAGGCCAAGCTTAAAACTTACAAAGGTCAATTTCAACAACCAAGGATGAAGGAACATGAAAACATTGTAGCTTAATTTTTACGAGTTGATGAAATAGTTAATGCAATTAAAGGACTAGGAGAAGAAGTTGGTAAATCTATAATTTTTCAAAAAGTACCGAGATATATTCCAATGAGATTTGATCCTAATATTTCAACGTGATATAAGAAAGAGAATATGTGGGTACGACAAGCATGGATGAGATTCATGGAATATTTACATATCAAATGAGAACTGTACAAGAAAATCCATCCATACAAGAAGCAACTTTTAAAGCATCCAAAAAGACAAAGAAGAAGAAAAATGTTGAGTCAAAGCCAAATCACAACTATAGCGATGATGCAAATGAGGATGAAGAAATGGCCAACTTTGTAAGGAAGTTGAAGAAAGGAACGAACAAGTAGAAAGGTATGCTTCCCTTAAAAAAAATTAATTGTCGTAAAATTGGTCATTTTGAAAATAAGTGTCCTTATGAAAAGAAGTCATATAGTGATGAAGACAAAGATCCCAAGAAAGAAAAGAAATATCAAAAGGGAAATATGAGAGACAAAAGGAAAGTCTTCAAGAAAAATTTCTAGTCAAGATAAGACAACTCTTCATCTAATGAAGATGATGAAAGAGACAATGACTCAGAGAGAGTACTCTTTATGGCCATGTAAAATAAGAAGAACAACAAAGAAGTTGAAGTGGATCTTGAGAAAATATTAATCATTTATTTAGCTGAATTGAAGAAAGAAAGGAAGAAGAACAAATCATTCAAAGAAGAAAACATTTATTTTAAAATCCAACTTGAAGAAGGAAAGAGAAAGGAAGAAGTAATGCAGAACCAAATGATAAATAAAGAAAAGGAGTGTAAGAATCTTGAAAATGAAATCGTGACATTGAGAGTTGAAGTCAACAAGATGAACAAAAACTTGAAAAGTTCTCAAGTGTTAGAAAACATTCTCAACACTCAAAGGCCATATAGAGAAAAATATGTTCTAGGATATAGGAATGTTCATTTTGAGGAAGGTTTAAGCTCCATGACATAAAAAAGGAGTTATGCAGAAGTTATGAAAGGAAGGAATGAGGGTCAACAAGAATAAAAAATGAATGAATACATATGACCTTATACATTCAAGCAACAAAGAAGCGTCAATCATTGTGGAAGAAACGACCAAAGAGAGGATTTTGATCATCCAAGGAAGGATTTTAGAAGGACTACACCAAAAAGAAGATCATTCACTCCTAGGTATGTAAATTTATTTTATGGTCATTTTTTTAATTGTACTAACTTTGGACATAAAATTGTAGACTGTAAGGCTTATGAAAGAAATGATCAGGTAAGAAATTCTTATGTTGCTCCACATAATATTGAATGTTACAAATGCCACAACTATGGACACATAGCTTGAAATTGTAGAAGCATGATAAATCATCCCATGAAATAAAATATTGATGATAGATATAGGAAGGCTTGGAGAATAAGTGAAAAACCAGAAGAGAAGGAAAATGAAGAACAAGTCCAAGGAATCATACTTACAAGATTTGCAACAGCACAAGATCATGATAAATTTACAGGAAAATAAGAAAGTGTTACAATTCAAGTAGAGGATGATGAAGAATATGTCGAAACTCAAGATGATGACATAATTCAGAAAGAAGATTAAAAGGGATATGTCTCCACAGACGAAGAGGAAGATTACTCTGCATCAAAGAAGGTATTGTTATGATCCAATAGGCTTGAATTATCCCAGTAAATATGAATATTAAATAGGGGGAGTCAGTGCATTAGCTACTATAGATCAAAGAACTATCCTTGAGTCGTTTGATGTATTTTCATAAATAGATTCAAAACAGTCAGATAAGCGGAAGTACAAAATGGGAGATTGATCGATTGAGAAAGCAGTTACATAGACAAAAGTTTATAATTTTATTTCACATATGTATTCAAGAAAGGATATATTCAGTACAGGTTGTTACATACATGCATAGTTTGGTTTACAGATAGAGAATACCAGTGGACACATTTTATATCTAATGGTCAATTGTAGCATATTCGAGAGAAGTCTACGGAATGGTACAGTCATAGATGGGTCAACATTGTGGATAGTTGAGTAGCAAAGTTATGGACAGTTTGTGACATATGGATATGGATGTATTTGTGAGATGATTAGCAGTGTATTAACCATTGGAATCAGTGGATTCAGTTGGAATCAATTGGTCACGGAAAGGAAAGTAGTTAAAGGAACAATAGAATAGGGAAAGAGAAATTGTCAACATAGGCTATATCGTTAGAACAAAATCTGAACAATATGGTCAATTGAACATGAAAATTGAATGAAGAAATCATGTAATGATTTTTTTTTATATATGTTAGTGAATTTCAAGAGGAAGCACCAATGGAAAAAACGAAGCACTGGAAGAGATGAAAGGAAACAAATAAATGTAGCGCTACATCGATCTACATCTTGCAGAAAAGTCAAGAGAAGAGAAATCATTAGAGAAAGAGATCCAGACATGAATATCAGTAGCATGAATATAGGGGAAGTTACCTTTTTTAAAAGAAGGAAAGAAATAACAAAGGCATGGTAATGAAGAGAAAGAACATATGCATGATGACAAGGGGAGACGCCATAAGGAGATATACCCTTTTCCATTGATGTCAAATGGGGAGAGTGAGAAACATTGATGACAAGCAATGGTCACAGGGGAAGCATGAGTGTTGGAGCATCAATATTTCCATATGTGTTTCCATCAATGTTGGTGTTGCCATCAATGCCAAAGGTGGATATTGTTGGACAGTTGGTTTGGATAGTTGGTTGTCATTTATGTCAACCCTTAGAGATTGATATCAACCCTTGGATAGGTACAAATGTTTGGATAATATTGTTGGATAGTTAATTGACATTTGTATGATCAATATTGATGAAGAGTTAGTTGGGTGCATTTGATGCAGTCTGCATGTAGCCCATTGAGGTGTGGTTATGGGATCCAAAGTTTGTTGAGGAATATTGACATGAAGTATAGTGAAATTGCAATTAATACATTAATGGATGGATAGGAATTGTAGTTTTGTTTCCGGTGATATGTGGTACACTACGTCGTTCCTCACAGTTAGGGAGATAGGGCCTTGTGAAGTTGGAAGCCCCAAATAATGGTCAAGAAGCTCTAGTTGGTTACAAGTTAATGATTGAAAGGGTAAAGTGGTTGTAATAGGAAATATATAGAAGCCCTAAGTTTAAGGGAATAGGTTACCAAGAAAAAGTATAAATACCCTCAAGGATTCATTCACAAATACACTCACACACTTACAATTGAATATCTATCTTGTGAATGTTATCGTATAGTATTGTGATCTTTTGGCTAGTTTGTGATGACATAGTTTTGAACTAGAAAAGGAAGATTGAAGGTGAAAGTCTCAGAGTTGCAACAAACATGAGTAACCCTAGTTTTTGAGGTATGTGTGGGTTACATATTAGAAGGGAATGGATGTACGTGGGCTACAATGGAGAAACACATAGATATTTGCGGGTAGTAGAAGAGAAATTTTTGGATCTGTGAAAATCTCATAAAAGATTGAGTAAATGTTGGTACCAAGTCCCTGAAGTTTCAAAGAGAGTTACAAGTCAATTTTACAGAGTTTCAAGACAGCTATAGGTAACAGGTATGCTTATGTGTAATTCTTAAGGGTTACATGTTTGGTTATGGTATGGTACATGTTGATGATACATGATGGTATGGTACCTCTTGGTGATATTATGATACATTGATTAGAAGCATTATTGGTTATCTTGGTATTTGGTTTGGTTACATGTTATGGTGTGTACTTAAGGCTTGGTATATTGTATCATGTGGTTGCATCTTGGTGATATTGAGGAGCTTGCTTGAGGCATGTGTTTTTGAGATTTGATTTATGACTTGAGGCACATCATTGGATGCATGGTGCATGTTGGTTGAGATCTACTTGGTGAGATACATTGATGGTTTATATATTGGTTTATTGGTATATGGTTTATGGCATGATATGGTATATGATTGGTACATGATATTGTGTTGATGTACATGGTTGATTCTCATGCTTTGCACATGGTATGGTACATGGTATATAGTACATGTTACATGTTTGATCCATGAGTGATACATGATATGGTACAAGATTGATACATACAGGTTGATGATACATGTTGATCCAGGTGGATATCGATGACCACCCACCTTTTCTAGCTGGTTCAAAACAATTTTCTGGCAATTTTGGTAATTTACTATTTTTAGCAGCTTTTCAGGTCCTAAACTTCCGGAGCCATTTTGAGGCCCTAAACGACGTTTTTTGGGAATCAAACCTTCGATGAATATGAGTTTCTTTCGATGAATATGATTCCATTTTGGACTTGATATTCATTGTCAATAGTTGTATTCCACGAATAGATCTTTCTAATGATGTATCGAGCGCCCCAAATGGAGATTGTATGCAAAAGTAATGCCCCTAGGAAGTTGATGTATCAACTACCCCCATCGGGGCTCGCAAACCTTTTGGCTCTTCATCTTCTGGGGTCAAGGTTTTGGATTTTAACTATGTTAAAAAGGCCTTTGGAGGATCATTTTAATTATCATCTTCTTGTGAATTCAAGTACCGGACACATCTCCTCTCAGAGATAAGCTGCCACCATTCTAGCAAGTCTTTCACCTTGTATTTTTATAGTTCTGTGCATTTTTCACATTAATAGAAATTGTGTATTACTGTATATATGTGCCTCTTGTTATATTTCCGATATATCTCTGTTATATTATTTCCACTCTTTCAATATATATATATATATATATATATTTATGTTCTTTATCTCCACTCTCATTTCATGCTGAAAATAATCTAGATCACATGTTGTGCTATATGGTTGATTATTGGTATGGTATAGGTGTTTATGCATGGTTGATTCAAGCGTTGTGATACAGGTTGATGGTTTGGTACATGCTTGGTAGAGGCATGTCTTGGTGATCTTGGACATCTAGTTGAGAGGTTTCCTTGCTATGTGATCCATGTGAGAGGATGTGGTTGAGTATGAGTGATAGTGAGAGGTTGGAGAGGTTAATCAATGACAAGTTGATGTGACACGTTATAGATTGATAAGATAGTGATAGTGGCAACAATAGTGGTAGTGATTGTTTTAGTGAGACTTGGTCTACACTTATATATCAGGGTGACAGGATGGAGCAAGGAAAGGGGGTTGAATCCTCCTTCTGGTTGGAGCCAAAGAATCAAGGATTTGGAGCTTTCTTCAGGTTCGAGCCTGAGAATTAGGGAAGGGGTTGCAGCCTCCTTTTCGTTGGATCTAGAGAATCAGGGAGTTGGAGCTTCCTTCAGGTTGGAGCCTGATAATCAGAGGGTTGTAGCTAGAGAATTCAGGGAGTTCTAGCTTCCTTCAGGTTGGATCCTGTAAATAGGGGGTTGTAGCCTCCTTCTAGTTTTGGATGGAGAATTAGGAAGTTGGTGTTTCCTATGAATGAATTCTTGATATATATAAGAAAGCATTATGTTTTTTTCTCCCATTTCGATTTCCACGTAAATAATGGTGTAACGTGTATTTTATGTGATGTTGATGATGTGATGTTAATTATGATTATATGATGGTGATATATTGAATGCAATCATAGATGCTACATTGATGATAAATGATTGAACATTGTTGCTAAAGTGAAATAATATATATTGTGGTTAAAAGTGGAAAAAGTGTTCATACTGATTCACTCCCCCCTCTCAGTATTCCAACAGAGGAAACGTGGTGTGTTCATGCATAAAGCATCTCTCGATGTCATCTTCATGTCAAGTCCAATATTGGACATCAGTCAGTCTCTTTCGCCCATGGTAAGGATCGACTGCTATTAGATAAGGTCATGGCGTAGGAGAAAATAAGGTTATCTGGATGTGGAATTTGTACCCGACCCCATGGGAAATTAAGGAAGGTAGTACAATCAGAGCCTTATTCGGATTTGTGTGCAATGGATTTTATGGGTGCTGGGAGGGAATTAATGATTCAAGGGTATGCACGGGTACAGGTTCTGGTGATAGAATTTGTTAACGAGGTTGGCGGGAGGGAGTGTCGTGCAAAGACATAATTCTAACATGTGGTTGTCACATGGAGAAGGAAGAGGATGCATGTATACTTATAATTTCGCTTCGTTACATTTCATTTATAGAAATAATTAATCTCTTAATCTCTAGCTCGGCAATCAATTCTCTAAGGAGCAGTGGAAATTGGAAGTATAATTGCATTTTGAGGCTTTCTCGGTGGACCTTAGGTGGCAAATCGACACACAATCGTTGACAATATTTTGAATTACTTGGTCGTGAGGACAATAGTTTTTAGTATATTGGCCAAGTTTCCAACTCGGTTGGTGGCATCCTGGTCTTTTTCTCCCAAAGTAACTAGAATTACATCCACACGTGTCATTTATGGTTCCTTCTACTCTTGGGTTGCATTTGGGAGAGTTCAAATATGGTAGGTTATGTGGTTGGTGATTTGGTAGCTCGAGTTCAAGTTGGATTGAATAGTAATCATAGGAACACGATGGCAACAAAGAGGGTTGGGTTCTCGGTCTAGGAAAAGGAGGAAACGGATGATAATTTCTCTGTAAATTAGAAGTTGGAAATCAAGATAAATGCCCTCATCTCTACAACCTCATTTTTCTTAGAGACATTGGAACAACATTAGGTACTAATTGGGAAACTACAAGACGAGGTGGACTACTTGAGAAGACATGGGGAATCTATGCAACATCAATTGGATCAACAAGAGGTAGGGATGGAGTCATCGATCCAAGCTAAAGACTAGAGATGATCGTAGAGGCCAGAGGATAAGAAGAAGAGGTCGGTGTCGGATCTGAACATTGCAGTGGTTTCCTCGGATGAGGAATTTTTGAAAAAGGAAATGGTCTCACTGCATCTTTTCCAAGATTGGCATGCTTTGTTTTGTAATTAAAATTCTTGATGTATTTTACCGGATTTATTCCATACACTATGGCAATAGGTTATAGGAGATTAGGGATCTATAGGAAGGATATAGAAACACTGTTTTGTTTTGTTTAGTTCCTAGATTTTGTACCCAACTACTTGGATAATGCATTTTCAAGTCTTTGTTAAAAGAATATTCAAAAATTTTGGACAATTTTTTTTAATTTAATAAATCATTCAAATGAATCAATTATATATATATATATATATATATATATATATAATGAATAAATTAATAAAGATTATAAAATTTAAAAGAATGAATAACATCTTTATAAATATAAATTAAATGAAATTAATGAAACTAATCAAATACCCAACAATATTAATCACTACAAATGAAATTTATATTCAATTTTAAATTGATATTCAATAATATCAATTTCAAATTGATATTCAATTTTATCATGGATAATTTTTTTATACTTAAAATAATTTTTCTAAATAAGTTTTTTATATCTAAAATATTGTAGTTTAGAATGAAAAATTAAACGAGAGTGATTATCAATTACTATCAAGCGAAGTTTTTTATATCTGAAATACTGTAGTTTAGAATGAAAAATTAAACGAGAGTGATTATCAATTACTATCAAGCGAGTCCATAGAGAGAATAATGATAATAATAATAATAAAAGGAAGGAAATTGAATGAGAATAATGATAACAATAAAAAGAAGAAGAGGGCAATTAAATGATGTAGGAGCATCCGGTTCAATTTGGCAATACTTGTTTTGAAAACACGGAGAAGGACCATTTAAAGTCTGAACCATCAGTCATGATATTGGATTTTGAATAATTTAGCAAGCAGAGTAAATACTGAAAAGTCTGAACACAAGTCCATAGCATAATAGGATGCCCAACTGCTAAAATGACGAAAGCCAACAAGAAGACAAGAAAATAATGCAGTGGAAGTTGCCAACAAAAGAGTACGTAGATGGAAGATATGAAGGCGACAATGAAGACGGTGGGAGATTCGATTGAAGTCGACTGGAAATGAAATCTATCAGATGAGAACATGGAGAACGAGTATTTAAACGAGAGTCATGATGTGAATTTTGAAGGATTTCGAAGGCATAGTAAAGATTGGAATGTTTGACTGTTATCGTTTTAGATTGGACAGAAGGGAAGTAGATTGGATAAACCCAGCTGCTGGATGAGGTCGCGAACAAAAGATTTCATAGACAAAAGATATGAAATTGACAAAAAAGATGCATACGTTGGGAGATTCGCCAGACATTGATGGGAGATGAAATTGATGGGATGAGTAGGTAGTTTAGATACTACCAAAATTCATTAATCATAGATGTTGTATAAGGCCGAGCCTTGAAATTAGTGAGATTAACAGATGATCTAGAATTAATGAAGTAACCAATCTAGAATTCCTAGAAATTGGCTTTGATGAAAGCGCTGAGATAGAGACCTAAAAATAAAAGTCCCACTGATCCACACTCGCCAATAAACAAATAGGAAAAAGTAACGTCGAA
>JZKD02S1674694.1:320019-331078 GCA_000966675.3 Picea glauca
TTGGCATATTTATTAGGGTGATTGGACACTTTTGGCAGCAGGGCCGAATTATCTAGGGTTTCAGTCATCCAATGGGGTGCACCATTCAGTGGGGGATTTCAGATCTACAGAGATTAAGAGGGATCTTGGAGATTCGATCACCTGGGTTGTTCTTACCATCATCCGATCTATCATTTGGCATATTTATTAGGGTGATTGGACACTTCTGGTAGTAGGGCCAAGCTATTGAGGGTTTTAGCCTTCTATTGGAGCGTGGCATTCTTCAGCTGGAGAGTTGGGCATTCAGATCTTCTTGTATTGATCTTCATTTCTCATTCAGCCTTTGGAGGCATCTTTTGTATTAGAGGGAGCATTTTGTAGAAGCTCTTATCTATTGTCTATCTTCTTGGCCATCTGTTGAGCATTCCAGATCGACATCTTTATTGTAGTAGGTTTCTCTATTTTATGAATAAAGAAGAATTGAGATGTTTTGGCTTATCTATCTTATTGCATATGGTTGAGGTATGTTCCATGGTTATCTCTTTCTGTTATTTGCTGCATACACAAATATAAACAAATCTAAAAGGTAGATCAGCAAAGTGTTTGACGAAATACCACAACCAGAAAAAGGTTTTAAAAAGACACCAAAACAGTGACGATCCTTGCATAATGGTTTGGGATCATTACAATGTTTAATTGGGTAAGTAAATTGATTGTCTTAGCATTGTATTTGATGATTGAATTTTTCCATAGCCTATATCTCGATGATTGATTGACTCCCATGGCCTTCGATTCCCAACATGTCTTGACCACCCTGTGGTGTATTGATTTGTGAAGATTGTGGTTGTTTTTCCTTTCATCCCTAGATCATCATTCTTCACCTGAGCAGTCGGCCAGAAGCATGATCTACGGTCATCGCTTCGGCATTAATAGACCTATGGATCTCAATGCCTTGATTTTTTGTGCATGGATGATGAGCAAAGGAGGCTCCTATCATCCGCCTACCTCTGTGGTTTGTCCTTGGTTTATTGTTGTCTTGTTCCTTCTAGCAAAAGTAACTCTGTGTTTTTACCTATTGCTGGAAACTTAAATCTGCGTTATGATCCCTCCCTGCACTTAACTCTGCGTTTATTTTTATTGATGGAAATTATCCTCTCCGATTGATTGATTTTTTATGCTCTTTGACTCCGTGACTTCTTGGCATACTTTTGCCGCGTCTTCTGGTTTGGTTGTGCATTATGTGTTGACAACCTTTTATTTCTAGGCATTTTTCTTGGCATGTTACACAAAATTCCCTGTATAAATGAATTCTTTTACCACTGTTATAGATAGAGTGATAAGAGGCAACAAATGTATGACCGACAACATTCTTTAAGAGACTCCGGATTTGGTATGGATGAAATTTTTATTTATTCCTTAGCTGCAATTTCATAATCATTTGACCGCAATTCCTCATATACTGACGACATTGAGGTCGATGATCCCCTTTTACATTGTATACCTGTGTGAATTAACATATGAGTGATTTCTTAATGAACAATTTATATCTCTGTGATTTCATAATTGAGCAATTTATACCCGTGCGACTTCCTAATTTAGCGATTTTATTACTTGTGCAACTTCACGAGTGAGCGTTTAATTGAGGGGAAATTTGATAGTTTAGGTACAACATTTTCTTTTTTTTTAATGACGGAAAATATGATTTTCCTCTGGTGTGACCCTATACACGTTTTTCCCTTAACTGTGACTGTCTTGTGGCTGGAATGACCATTTTTTATATTAAAACGAATAATTGACTTTGTTGGAATGACCATGGATTTGATATTTAAATCGAATGACTGAGTTTCTCTAAACACCCACAGATTGATGTTAAAACACTTGAATGAATTTGTTGTTATACGCCAATGAAATTGATGTTAAAACTATTGACTAAAGTTGCGGTGATGCCCACAAATTTGTTGTTAAAACTGATGACTGTGCAGCTGCCTTAATTGACCACGATTTTCCCTTTAAAAATGTGACTAAATTTGCAGTAAATGACCACGATTTTGCCTTGGATTTGATGACTTCATTTTTCCAGTCATTCACCCCCCCAAATCGCCTTTAATTGTGGATTGTGTTTGCATTCGAATGGCCACAAGTTTCTTAATTTGCTGACAACGCATTTAACATGTAAATGACCTCAGTTCTAGACAACCAACCAAATGATTTGGCGTTATGCCCTGAGTTTTTACCTTTACTTGGCAGTGAATCTTATTAAAGGCATATGGTAGTAAACCTAATTCCGTGCATGGCCTTAGTCTCTCATTGAATGTATATGGATTTATGGCATTAACACTTCTTATCCGATTCCTTTAATGTTTGTAGACAATTGTCAATTGGTACAGTTAGTAAAGATAGACATATGCAATAACTTATTGAGTTAATACATGTTTCATTGTTTCTTTCTGCCTTGATGTAGTTAGTGTTATTAATGCTATATTAATTGTTAGGTTAATTGTCATGTTAAATGTCTTGTTATTTTCTTTATTAATTATTATAATGGTAGCATTCTACTTTAAGATTGTTACTATTGTTATTAAGTTAATGGCTAGTTGGTTGGAGATTTTGGATTAATATAGAATTGACCATTTAGGTTGTGTTAATGATTAAAATTTGATTGGTGAGTAAAGACTGGATTGCAATTTTTGAATTGCTGAAATGAATTATAATTGAGGTTAGATGAAATTTATAATTATAGTTTTAGTATTGATTACTTATAGTTGCAAGATTGATTGTATTAACATTATTTAGTGGGTGCATTATTGACTAATTGTAACTTGACCTGCCCCGTTTAGAATGGAACCAATGTTAAAATACATTGTAATCATGGACCGATTAGACTGGGTGATTGGTTGGGTCAGGGATGATGCCGTGTATGGGCTGGCATCACCCCTTGTCTTCGTTCTCTTGTGTCTCATCGACCTTTTGTGTGGGGTGTAGGTATAGTCTCCCAGTCAATGTTTGACTCCTAACGCGTGAGATTTTTCTAGAGTCCTTGGTCCGGATAGCTTATGTTTGCACCAAAGTATCGACGTGTCTATCACATGGGAACAACATGATTCCTAATGTGGGGATCATGGTGCGCCCTGTGGGATAGAGGCGAATGAGATCTTGTCTGGAATCTGTGCATTCTATGTGAGTGATGTCGGGCGTTGCAAGTTCCTTTGGCGCATTGGTTGAACTCCTTCAGGCGTTGGGTTCGCGCACCTTGAGGTTATCATCTTGTTTGTCTAGGTCGTTGTGTCTGGATGGGATGTTGTCCCTTAGCTTGTACATGTGGTCATGTTTGTGTCGGGCAGGTAGTCGTTCCTCCTTGTTATTCCGTGTATGTTTTTCCTAGTCGCCCTTGTGCTTGTGCGTGGTGTCATAGTTGCATGTTTCTTGGGTTGCATGCTTCTATTCGTTGTTTGTGTTTTGGTCAAACTATTGTCATCGTTTCCTTCTTTCCTTAAAAACAAAAAGAAAAATTGCACTTCTGCTTCCCTTGTAGTTGTAATGAAGGGGTCGTTACATTCCATGCCCATAATTTGTTTTTCTACTCCTTGATCCCTGATCGGAATTGCCCTGTCCACCTACGTCATTTTCTTGTTGATTTTATCCATGCTTCAGCTTATCATCAACAAATAGCATCAATACTGTGAATGTACTATAAATTGTATAGTCATTCCTACCCTTTGAAAAATTCTGACTCACTATGAAGGATTCAAACCTCTTGAATATTTTCCTGGGTACCAATAGGCCATACAATGAATTACCTAACATGCAAACAAATTTACCATTGCGAACTTGAATCAACCCTTTTGGTTGTTCCAAAAATACCATATCTCTATCAATGATGACCTTGTGAGAAGTAGTATCTCACAAACAATATCCCTTTATACCATCTTCATAACTTGTAGAGATATAAACCAAGCAGGAATTCAGAAACAAATATTTTAAGTCTAGAAATGCTTTACCGCTTACGAGTACCTGCAATTCTTTCTTGCTCTTATGACCTTGATGATTCTGCCATAAACACGAAGATACATCTGTCACTTCATATGCCACTTCAGTACTCCCTTCCAGCTGAGAAAGGTTATCAATCTTTGTTGCCTTCATCACTACTAAATTCCATTTCGACAATATGAGAGCTCCACCTTGACATGTATACTTATATCCACAAGAATCTAACACTCCTAATGAAATCAAATTTGATTTAAGCTAAGGTACATATCTAATATCCATTAATTCCCTAATAATACCATTGAACATCTTGATTCTAATACTGCCAACCCCAGCAGTTTTATAGGGAATACCATTTCCCATAAACACTACACCCTCATCAACAGATTAGTAAGAAATGAACCAATTTCTATGTGAGCACATGTGGTGGGAGGCACCTGAATGTAACTCTCATTCATCTTGATATTGTACATTACTAGAAAAGGATAAAACTTGATCAATCATACTTAAATTTGTTACAACCAAATTTTCTTCCTTTGTAGAGTTTTCCTCATATTCCTTTCTCTTCCAACAATCTTTTTTGAGATGTCATGTTTTTCCAGAGTGCCAACATTTTTATTTACCCTTTTTGTGTCTTGACTTAGATCAGAAAGAACTTCTCTCATTCTTCTCTGTGGTTTGACCTCTAATCAAAATCGCCTCTGAAGTTGAGGTTTCTTTACTCGATTTTCACCTCATCTCCTCAACCAACAAAGCTCCCACAACAGAGTCATAATCTAAAACATCTGCTGAGATAAAGCTAATAGAGGTGACTAGATTATCCCAAGACTCAGGCAACGAACACAATAGTGTAATAGCCTTATCCTCATCTTCGAATTTAACTTCCATACTAGTTAATTGAATTATAAGGGTATTGAACATATTTAAATGGTCAACAACTTTTGTACCTTCCTTCATCCGCAAATTGTACAATTGTCTCTTCAAGTAGATTATGTTTTTCAAGGACTTCGTCATATATAGACTTTTCAACTTGTTCCATAAGCCTAATGTTGTATCCTCTCCTATGATATTAAACAGAACCTCATCCGTCAGATATAAATGAATGGTGCTAAAAGCTTTCGCATCCATATCTTCCCATTCCCATTCTGTCATGGTTGTTGGTTTCTTTGACTTGCCTGCCAATGCTTTTTGCAACCCTTGTTGCACCAGTAAATCCCGCATCTTGAGCTTCTAGAGCTCAAAGTTGTTTTTACCGCTGAACTTTTCAACTTCAAAATTCGAACTCTACATCTTAGCCATTAGCACAAAACATCTCCCAATGTCCAAATCACTGCTTATAATAACCAAGGTCTTTTAAAAAACAATAATGTGGAAAAAAAAATGGTATAAACACCACAAAGTTTAATAAAAAATCATTTTTACCAACCTCTCCTTTAATCTAAAATAAAAAACACTTTTAAAACCTCCACATTTTAAATATTATATTTAATCCCAAATATAATAAACCTTTACTCATTTAAAAAAACCTTTACTTAGTCATTTTACTCCATAAAAGAAAAACTTTTTACTTTCACTCAGTTGACTCTTGACACTTAAACTACTCCACCTTTTATGCATACAATATAATATATAAAAAATAAACCTTCATACCTTAAATTCGCACCATGCCTTAAATTTATTTAAGGCCATAAAAAAACATGCCAATAAATTTAAGAGGATAGTGAGTTTTTTTTATTTAAGGGAGCCGCCGCGGCACCTCACTCAACACTTGGAGTGTGGAAATTCAAAAAATTTACTCACTCTTCTATAAATTATAAATTGTAAGTGAGGTTCTTTTAACAATTTAAAGCTCTTCCAACTAGTTCTGATTATGATAATTAATAATTATACATATAGGATTTCACGTGGTTCACTTCACCCAAATGTTGGTCTACGTCCATCAAATATAGGTATCGGTTGTCTTATTATTCGGATTATGGAGATTACATCAAATTTGTAAGTTTCTCATACACCCAGTTTCTCAAAGTCGTTTTTGCCTCTACTGGTTACATGTATTTATATACATTTACAAGAAACTGAATAATAAATGCAATCCTTATCCATATTCTAACTTGGTTTATTTGGTTGTAACCAATCCAGAATAATAGGATCCATATTCATCATTGGATCACCAAATCCTAACA
This sequence comes from Picea glauca, assembly GCA_000966675.3. Classification (NCBI taxonomy): domain Eukaryota; kingdom Viridiplantae; phylum Streptophyta; class Pinopsida; order Pinales; family Pinaceae; genus Picea; species Picea glauca. The sequence goes on from JZKD02S1674694.1 coordinate 326,166, forward strand.
GTTATCAAATTCGGCCAAATTAAGCTGAAGAATTCGAAAATTCGACAGTTTGATTCTATTAGGCTAATAATACATCAAAATCAAGGAATTGGTTGATGGAGAAATTCGTTGTCACCAAATCCCAACAGTTATCAAATGACCGAATTAAACTGAAAAATTCGAAAATTCGACAGTTCTATTCAATTCGACAGTTCTATTCAATTCGACTAATAATACATCACAATCGAAGAATTAGTTGTCACCAAATCCCAACACTTATCAAATGGCCGAAGTAAACTGAAAAATTCGAAAATTCGACAGTTCGATTCGATTCGGCTAATAATAAATCAAAATCGAGGAATTGGTTGTCACCAAATCCCAATAGTGAAAGGAGTCGCTCGAGGAATTGGTTGCATGCTGGGGGAGATTCTCCGCGCATAAGACGGAAGCCCGGTTGGTTTACGTGTGTCTCCTTTACATGCGTCTGGTTTACATGCATTTTTGGAATAACTTCAGGAGCTGATTTGTTCTCGTGCATAAGCGACGACCATAAGCGTATTGAATTAAGAAAGAAAATTCTCATATGGTTCTTAATTTATAGACGACCATAAGCGTATTGAATTAAGAAAGAAAATTCCATTCCTTTTGGATATAGCTTTGTCTTTATAGGGCATCACACGATTGCTGATTTTGAAAACATATTCATATTCAATTCAATTTGTTAAGAACAGGTAACTACAACATTTTTCATTTAGAAGACCTTTTTTTAGTTTTTTTTTATTTTTTTATATCATTTTTTAGTTAAAGGTATTTTATTTTTTCTAAATAATTATAATATTTATTTGTGGATAAGAAATTAAACTGTAATATATAATAACACTTCACAACGAATGCTTATTATAATTATAATATATTTCACATTTTCTTTCATTACGTTATTTTTATTTATTTATATAGTACTCTCTATCTCTTAAGAAAATATTATATTATAGAGAATGGACTTTTTAATATATATTGTTATGTTATGGTTTCCATACATATCAATATATATATCAATATATAGCTATTTATATATAGTTATTTTTCTTGGGTATCTTTATAGGTACCTCATATTATCCTATGTAGTTACACTATACAACTAGATAATGAGGGTAATATCTGGTCTTATGTATGTGATTAAGAATAAATGTTGCTTGAAAACACATGACCTTATTGATGTATACCTTAATAATGACAATATAGGATACATTCTATATAAATTCTTTCTTGCAAACACTAAATAAGTTGGAACCACCTTTTGGTACTAGAGTAAGACTTAAAATTCCTTCTCATTGACCTAGATCTCATTTTTTTTTGGATGAAGGGAACATGTTAATGGCCCTGGATGCATGTGAAAGTATGACCCCTTATATTTCATGTGGTATGGTTTTCCTTAAATTATGGTGATGAGTCAACCCACATTTATAGATAACAAGATGAGTGTGGTCACTATCCATTAACAACTAAGTTATGATAAGATTTTTCACTTCATCAAATAAAAATAATAATAATATTTTTCTTCATCATGATTTTTATTTATATATTATTAAAAAAAAATCTATTAAAATAATTAATATTAATTTAATTATTATTTAAGTATTAATTTAATTATTTGATTTCTTTTGGAATAATTAATATTAATAATATTTTTTAATTTACATATGCATAAATTTCATTTATCGTCGAATAATTAATAATGATATTATTCTTTATTTATACATAACAATAAGAAATTTTTTAATTAATTTTATTTTCAATTAATGTTTCATTCAATTTGTTTTGAAATACAGGTGAAATGTCGTGTTCATTTTAAATCTCGTTGTAATTTGTGAAGGAAAATGCCATTGATGTTCTCAATAAAATTGTTTCTAAATTGTCCATTATTTTCATTTTATAGTTTTTTTTTAATATTTGTATATGTATAAAGTTTGAAGGGTTAGTTATTAAGTTTATTTTATTTTATTCTATAGTTTTTCTTAAATGTTTGTATATGTATAAAGTTTGAACGGTTAGTTATTAAGTTTTTTTTTCAAAAAATAATGATAATAAGTTCAAAAGAGAAAAATAAAAAGATTTAAGATTATTTTGTAAAAAGAAAACTTTGAAATGTACATTATTAATATAATTTTAATCCTGTAAATGAAATAGGCACTATTTAGAATGTGGTCTAGTCAAATGAAGTAAGATGATAGAGTTTGTATTAAAAATAGTAAGTGGATGTGCTTATAAACATTTCCTTGTAAATATAAGAAGTATTTTTAAAAAAGTTGATGCATGCAATTATATTTGTTTTTATTTGTATTAATGTTTGAACACATTGAAAAAAGTGAAGATTCATATTAAGTGGATTGGATTGATGTTCAATGATTTCATAAAGTATAATTTTCAATTAATTTATAAAAGAATCAATTGGGAAGAAGGTTGGGAATTCAAATATTAAGATTTTGGTTTCAAAGGGATCACTTAATTGGAAATTTGTTCATTTTCTTTTGTTGAAAATTTGTATCATTAGAGAAATCTGTTTTTATTGTGTGACCTAAAAATATTAGGTGAATATTAGGTTTAAATATATTCAAATATGACATCCAAAAAATAAACTCAAGTAATTTTATATGGATTTATTTTCTTGTGAATCATCTATTGTGATTATAATACTCTAAGTTGTATCATTTTCTCCACTTGAATGAGCAAAAGAGGGATACTTGCAAGTCCATGAAACAAATGAATCAATCACATGAACTAAACAAACAACTAAGATAATAGCAACTAAAGAAACAAAACTACAATGCATAAGAAAATTAGAACCAAAAGCAATCAAATAAATAATTGACCAATATTCATGCCACCAATGGAGAAATTATATTAGTGGGAAAACACCAAAGAGAATGGAAAACTTACGGGTCCCCTTTTCCTCCAAGGGAGGGCTCTTGAATCCCCTATGTGAGAGATATTCTTACAAATGACAAACTAGAAAGTGAATCACGAAGAAATCCAAGCTTATTCCCTCAAGAGGTGAAGTGAATATCTTAATGAGATGATGCTAGTATGCTCCAAGAAGGAAAGAGGTTCCATGTAGGAGAATAGAGATAGCATAACAATACAATGAGATTCTTGAATTCATAGTGCACTCATGGCCTCTTTTTGTAGCAAATCTTTGAGGCATTATCAAACTGGTCTTTAGTGTGAACAAAGGGACCCTTAGGTCTTTGACCATCTCCCCACTTGGATTAAACTCGGATTTGAGGGTCAAATCAACTTGGGAGTTGAACCAGAAGTGGGTGAGGGGCCGACCAGAACCATAAATGCATCATTCACAGGAGTGCACAGATTTTATCATACACAATCGTGCATCGGGCGCATGTGCACTCTTTTGGCTTCTTTGGCCTGTGCACATGCACACGTTTCCTGTAGTATTTTTGCACATGTTAATTTTATAACCAGTTGTATAGATTGTGGCCTTTGGAAATGTATTTTTTGGATCATGAATGAAATAATAGGTGTTTGGAATTGTTGGATTCCTCTGACCATTTGCGGACGAAATTTCAGTGATAACACTCTTATTATGATGCAATTTGTAGTATTAGTGAATTGAGAAATAAAACTACTTTATTTTAAAAAAAATCCATTAATATTTTATTTTTAAAAATTGGTATGTTTTAAAATGTTTATGTTCATAAATTTAACAATATAATCATAAAAATATCAAATTGTTAATATTTTTCTTTCATGGTGAATGTGAAATTTTAACACTAACATATTTGTATAAATGTGAAATTTTAACACTAACTTATTTGTATAGTATAAATTTAATTTTAATATTGTAACAGTTAGTGTTTTCCTTATTATTTATTTTTATAGTATAAATTTAATTTTAATGTTGTAATAGTTAGTGTTTTCCTTATTATTATTTGTATAATGAAAAGTTATTATTTGTATAATGAAAAGTTATTGTATCCCATGTTTAATTTTATGGTATAATGACTTTAAATTGGGGTTACTTTTATTAGTATAGATTGTTATGTTTTTTTAATAGTGAATTGATTTTAGCATGGCTCCTATATTTGCTTTTAGATTACATCGTTTTTAGTGTAAGGTGTTTATGTGTTTTTTTAATTGTGTATTGATTTTACTATGAGTCTTTGTGTTTGTTTTTGAACTGTATTTATTTTATTTAGGTTATTATGTCTTCTTTTATGGATCATATTTTTTAATCTTGATTCTTCATGTTTATTTTTATGAAGCATTAAATTTTACATAATATTTTTATGGAGTCATTTAATCTTGTAGTAATTTTCTCTCTAATTGTTGTAATTCAACAATACATAAAGGCATTGTTCCCTTCGAGAAAGACAATTCTACTCAGGTCTAATTTTTTTTCCAAATTCTTATCAAATTTCTGATTGGAAAGACAATATGGTTTCTACAATATTATTTTACACCCATCCTTATGTCTATTTTTATGATACATTTATTCATAGATAAGATTTTTCTTTTTCTTTTAATAATGCATGTATTTCAACTTGGTTTGAGAAAAGTGAATTGATGTTGTTGGTAACATCTTTGAAGAAGGTAATTCAATTCATCAATTAATAGTATACAATAAGTTTCTTTGTCAATTTTTATAGTGCATTGATTTTATCATGGGTCCCTATGCTTGAGTTTAGAGTGCATTACTTTTAGTGTAATATCATCATGTTTTCTTTTAGCATGCATGGGGTTCAATATGGGTTTTATGTTTGTTTTTACAATGCATTGATTTCATATATTTATGTTTAATTTTTAAATGCTTTGAATTTTACATGACATATTTATGTAGATAAGTATCAATCAACATGCATTGATTTCATGTGGGGTCATTATGTCCATTTATATAATAAGTGATATATTTCAACATG
>JZKD02S1674694.1:331128-349571 GCA_000966675.3 Picea glauca
AGTAATGGTGAACACCTGATTTCAACACTAGCTTATACAATGTATAGTCTAAATTAATTTTAGCTTTTTTGTATAGTGTAAATTGATTTTAGCATTGTAACAATTATATAGTCTAAATTAATTTTAGTTTTTTTAGGTAGTGTAAATTGATTTTAGCATTGTAACAATTAACATGGGTCAATTAATCCCTTAATCTTATTTGCATGGTCTAATTGATTTTAATATTATATCACTATGTTTAATTTATTGTGCAATGAATTTAGAATTGTTTATTTTAATGGTGTAGTGATTTTAGTGTGGGTTTGTTTTTCTATTATATAGTAAATTGATTTTAACATGGGTTCATATGTTTGTTTTTGGAATAATAATAATAATAATAATCTATTTTTAAGGTCACTACCAAGCCATCACAGCAAATTGGTGTATGAGACCCCCTTGTTTGTAAAGTCTACGAAGGTATACATACCCTACCCCCCTCTGGATTTGAACCTGTGACCTCTTAAGAGGAAACACATGTTCTTAACCATTAGGCCCACTTAGGCCCACTAATGCATTTATTTTAGTGTAAGGTTTTTTATTTTTTCTTTTAATATGTATTGCATTTATTATGGGTGTTAATGTTTGTTTTTAAAATGCATTCATTTCAGTTGGGGTTATTAATTTTTTTTAGTATCTATATATTTCAACATGTGATCTTTACCTTTAATTTTATGGTGTATTGGCAAAACATTTTTATGGATTCACCTAATATTTTAATCCCAAACATCTATAAACCCCCTTATATCTTGCATTCCACGGCTTGCAATACCTACGATATATTGACTTCATTTTTCACAATTTTAAATCCCCCTTTATCAATTAAAGTGATAATATAATGGTCCACAAGGTGAAGGAACTATGATTCAATCTAAAATTCTTGATGATGATGATGGTTAACATTCGTTGAGAACAAACTCAGTTTATCATAAATAAAGGTAAGGAAATTACTTGGGTTTCTTTAGAATTATTTTTATGTGCTTAAAAATATTTAAGATAAGAATTCCTAAATCACCATAGTTTTGATGAGTAAATATGTTAGGGAGGTTGGTATTGTAACAAATATTTTTAAATTTTAATCTAATTTGGGTCTATACATGACAATATAAGAGAAATTAATTTTCACCTTCAACCTTCTTAGTGTTATAAAGATAAATTATTTTGACCCACAACATTATAGAAATTTTCGAGCGACTCCTTTCACTATGGGGATCATGAGAGTATTCACTTATTTTGGAAATACTGATTTTATTCTCTATGTTGGTCCAAACATAGATACTTGATCTTCTATATTAGGGTTGATCACCTCCTTATAGTATCTTAATTTTCTCTTATCTTGTAATTCTCTATCACAACAAAATTTATCCTTAAATTTAAATGGAATATATGCTTAATATTCTTATTATTTTGTAGAGTGACCTCTTTCTTTAAACCCCAATGATTTAGTTAGGATTTTTCATCTTTATGCCAACCTCACTTGAGTCATAGGTGGTTTTGGATTGAATTTGAAGTAATATTTCGATGCATTGTCTTGGATGTTGTTAACATTGGTCTTGTACATTATGTATTTAGTCATAGTCATTTTATCCATTGGAGAAATACTTGATTCTATGAGGAGGATATGATAGCATGTATTGTCTTTGATCATGATATTATAAGCTACAAAACACTTTTGGATTCACTCTATCTTTCTCCTTGTTTATCTACAGATGATGTGACCCCAAAATTCACCACTATATAAGATAATATGAGTGAAAATAGTCTCAAAGATGATTTTTTCTTATTCCATGGATGAAGTTGCGTTGATTTATAGTTTTTTCCAATCCCATACCAATATTTCCACCCTCCATTTATCTTTTTATCAATGCTATAGTTCTGGTTGAGATTGTGACGAAGATCAATTTTGAGATATTTGTATGAAGTCACTTCCTCCAAGATGATGTTATCATACAAACAAATAGCATACATGATAATTTTGTATTTAGTTATCATATTGTAAATGTTTTGTTAATGTTAACATTCATACCTATACTAGAGAAAAAATCCTTGATAAATTTTAGTTTCTTATTGAGAACATATGACTCCTCACCATAAAAACAATATGAATAGTGTAAAGAAGTAGGATGATGAATATAGTACGTAGATTTGGGTTGACACAACATGCATCTTCCAAATAAACCTCTAACTTGTCAATTCATATACATGAAAGTGTATGGGACAGGGGACAACCTTGCTTAACTCCTATATTATAATTTATTTCATTTGACCATCCCTCAATGTTCCTAAACTTGGAAATAACGTTCTCATACAACCTTATCACAACAACTCTCAACTCGAAAGGAACTTTTATCTCCTCTACCATATTCCAAATTTTAGTATTGGGCATTGTGTCAAAACATTTTCTAAAGTTAGAAAAACAACATAGGTGATTGGTTTTATTATTGTGGCACTCCTCCACAATGATCATAAGTGTAACAAGGTGGTCCATAGTTGAATGATATCTCCTAAATACAACTAACCATTACCTCATTTTTCTTGTATTTGTATCCATATGATGATCTTATTTTCCAAAATTATTCCATATAACTTGGATAAAATTGGGCTAATCATAACAATCCTATAATTAGAGGGAACTTTTTATCCACTCTTTTAGAAATATGTAAAATGAAGCTTTCAGTCCAATTTTTAGGAAATCCTTTCTTGAAAACTAAATTGAAAAGAATGTGAATGTTAGGAATGAGGATAAGCCCTCAATTTTTTTAAATTTCTACTTGGTAGACTTCAATGTCCTTAGCTTTCCCCTTTTCAAGTTGCTTAACCCAAAAATCTATGTCTTCCATAGGAAAAACTTCTTACTCTATGGAAATATTTTGGATGTTTTGCACAACATGAGGATTCATAAAGATTTTTAGGGTAGGGATTGTAATACCTCAAATCAATCTTATTGGTTTCTTGAGTTTTATGAGCCAAAATATTCCTCCAAAATCTCTTAGGATATAGCTTTGATATGTGCAAAATATTCTCTTTCTTCCTATTTATATAGTGAATTTTGTTCCTTTTAATTAGGGCTTCGTACCTATTATATTGTTTTATTTTGACTCATTATAGGCATCCCTAATGGTTTTTCTAGTAGTCTTCGATTCTTTGTCATACCAAGGGTTGGTCATTTTAGTTTTATTTTTACACAACCTTGATAGAGAACCTATTTATGGAATTAGAGAGAGTTGTCATGAAATTATGGTAAAGGTCTTCAATATTGTCCTTATTAGATAAGAAATTTAATTCATTATTTAAATCCTTTAAAAAATGATCAGATTTATCTTTGACGAAGATGATGTGATTTTGGTTATCATAATTCTTTTCAATGGCTCTTTTTTTCATGAAAATGTTTAGATTTAGCGATAAATGTATAGGATTAGGGTTGGCATCATGGTCATTTAGGATGCCAAGATTTACTCTTTGGTTATATACATAGACATAATTTATTGTGTAATCTATGAAATTATTTCCAAGCCCAGGAAAACATGTCATTTAGTTTGATTTCGACCACTTCATTAGACCATTTAGAGAACTATAGATCTTTTTGAACTTGGTACTAAACAAATTATCCACCAAGTCTTCAGAGTTCGTTTTGTGTCTGCTAGCTAAAACAAGGGATTCATGTAGGCATAGAGGATTAGGGTTGGAATCATTGCTTAAAATAATAGCTTGATTGGTTTTTGTTATAGCATTAAAGTCTCCTAGGAAGAGGGTAATGCCTTCATTTCTCAAACTATAAATATCATGTTCTAATCCATTGTAAGGAACTTTTTTATCTAGATTGTTTGTCTTTATAAAGGGTAGAATTAGTAGGTTTGAAACAACATATTTTTATATAAATATTGTTAGCATTACTATATCAAATCTCCATCAATATGTATTTATTGAAATGATCTTTCTTATGAATCATGATGTGAGAAAATCTATTATTTTTTATTAAATAAGTTATGCCTCCAATCTCTCATGTTAGGATATCTTATTCCATAATGCCACAAGACAAATCCTTCTATGTTAGGGACCTTAGATTATTCATTCTCCCAAGCTTCTATAAGCAATATAATATCAATTTCACTGAGGATCTAACTTAAGATAGGCCCTTTGCTCCATGGAAAGCCACAACACTTCCAAGAGATGATTTGAATTGTCCCAAAGTTCTATTTATTATTATATTTTTTTGTTTCTTTCTCGAATAATAGCTTTTCTATTCTTAATTAGTGTCCATTTTCCTTCTTTGCTAGAGTTTTTTACTTTTTGAACTTCCTTCCTTAATACAACTTGGTCTTCTAAAATGAGACCTCTATTTATGAATATTCCTAACCTTTTTAAACTTGAAGTTTTATTGAGTATGCAATATTTATGATCATTAGATATTAATCTAACACAATCCCATATTTATACTTGACTACTTTGCCGGGCCTCCTTACTTTTATAACCATTCTCAATAAATAAAAAAATTGTTAACAAAACAATAGTGCAATTTATGTGGTTTTTCTATGTTTATCACTTTGTTAAATTTATAAACTATTAAAAACATTTTGTATACCATCATGGACTTTATGACCCACCAACACAAATTGAATTCACTTAAATTAAATTTACCTTTTTAATATTATTGAAAATAATATGTTTAAGGACACTCTTCTAATGGGATTTAAACAATTCTTAAAATAATTTTGTCTAAAAATTTGTACATAATTATTTAGTATTTATTTATATTTGTGAATAATATACTCATATTGATTATGTTTTAATGGGATTTAAACAATTCTTAAAATAATTGTCTAAAAATTTGTACATAATTATTTAGTATTTATTTATATTTGTGAATAATATACTCGTATTGATTATGTTTTAATAAAATATTAAAGTATGTAATAAAAACCGAAAGTGGGAAAATCAATTTTAAAACATTTTACATTACGTTCTAAATATTAAGCCATTTAAACTAATTCAGTAAGCTATAATAAAATTCAAACATATATTTATTTATAAAAGATAATTAACAATGAAGATTGACTGATGTGCATTAAACAATTTTATTTAAAAACAATGGAACGGGATCCAAAGATATTCTCATGAAAACAAGGACATATTCATGGTTCATGGAACATGCCGACAATCGATGAACGTTGATGGAACATGCAGACAAATCAAAAGTTGAATAGTAAAAACATTGTAAAGCACATAACTGGTGAGAGTATTAAAGCACTGTCCCCACGACATACGAAGACAATAACTTTCTAAAAATGTTTAACTGAACGAAGAAATATATTTAACTTCTATAATATAAACCTTTTTATAATATTAAAATTGTGAATAGTGCTAATAAAACACTACTCGATAATCAAATTTAACTTCGAGTAATTATTGAGCATAGTTATTCCGAGAGTGCTCTAAATGCATCTAAAGGGTTAATCATTGGTTTTCAAATATTGTTTTGGAAGCTTCTTGATAGGACTCTAGTAAACGCCTTGCTGTTATCTCTTCTTTGCATTAAAAAAACTTAACTTTTGTTTTACGTTGAACATGTTTAAATGATTTTAGGATGATAATGAAGAGACCACCTCACATCTTTTAGTAAATTGTGAGATTTCTCAAATCATTTTGCAAGACATACTTAACCATAAGATTTAGGAAGCATGGGACTGTTTTACTTTAAATGAAAATATGTTTTAATGGTTTACTTAGTATCCAAAATTGAGGCATATACATTTCCTTGTATTATGAGGTATTTAGAAGTATATAAATAAAATTTTATTTGAAGATTGACCAAGATATGACTCTAGTATTGTCACAAATATATTTATATCAATTAAAGAACATACAGAGGGAAGTAGAAATGATAAACTGGATTATATTTTTAATGAAATATTTTTTTATTACATTTTTATAGGTTTTTTCAATGGTGCAGCAGCTGGTAGTTTATGTGGTATTGGCATTTATCTTAAACTAAATGCAGTTCATTTCTTCAGAATCTACTTTGCAGGTGGCAAAGGCAATAATATGAAAGTTGAGGTTATGGGTTTATGGGGTCTCTTATACTTTGCATCTAGATTATGCATAAATAAGTGGATGGTTGGTGGAGCAGATACAGATATAGAAAGATCTGTGGTCAATGGGGATAGTTTCTTATTATTCTAAAGTGAAAAGCACTATATGACATGTATTTGTCATCCTTTTTCTAACAAGTACTATTTAGCTGAATCTTATTATTTTTTGAGAGAAGTATTATCATAGATATAGAAATATGGATAGATAAAGTTCCAACTTTTTGAATTATTAAGATTTCTACAAGATCCATATGTAATAGAAAGTCTCTCTTAATTCTTAATAGAATAACATTAAAACTGTTTTTATGTGTGAAAAAAAAATAACATGTTTATAAATACAATTTTTTTATAATTTAAATCATTTTTTACATGTAGTTTAGAATGAAAAATGAAACGAGAGTGATTATCATTTACTAAATGATAATAATAAAAGGGAGAATAATGATAATAATAAAAAGAAGGCAATGGAATGAGAATAATGATAATAATAAAAAGAAGAAGAGGGCAATTAAATGATGGAGGAGCACCCCTCTCAATTGGGCAATACTTGTTTTGAAAACACGGAGAAGGACCATTAAAGAAAGCATCAGTCATGATATTGGATTTTGAATAGTTTAGCAAGCAGAGTAAATACTGAAAAGTCTAAACACAAGTCGATAGCATAATAGGACGCCCAACTGCTAAAATGACGAAAGCAAACAAGAAGACAAGAAAATAATGCAGTGGAGGTTGCCAACAAAAGAGTACGTAGATGGAAGATATGAAGGCGACAATGAAGACGGTGGGAGATTCGATTGAAGTCGACTGGAAATGAAATCTATTAGATGAGAACATGGAGAACGAATATTTAAACGAGGGTCATGATGTGAATTTTGAAGGATTTAGAAGGCATAGTAAAGATTGGAATGTCTGAATGCTATCGTTTTAGATTGTACAGAAGGAGAAGTAGATTGGAGAAACCCAGCTGCTGGATGAGGTCGCGAACAAAAGATTTCATAGATGAAAGATACGAAATTGACAAAAAGATGTAGACGGTGGGAGATTCGCCCGACATTGATGGGAGATGAAATTGATGGGATGAGTATGTAGTTTAGATACTGCCAAAATTTATTAATCATAAATGTTGTATAAGACCGAGCCTTGAAATTAATGAGATTAACAGGTGATCTAGAATTAAAGAAGTAACCAATTTAGAATTCCTGGAAATTGGCTTTGATGAAAGCTCTGAGATAAAGAGAAAAAAATAAAAGTCCCACTGATCACATTCACCAATAAACAAATAAGAAAAAGTAACTTAGAAATTGGAGCAGAATAAATTTTTAAGGTGACGGCCAAGTCAGCACATCAAATTGGTGTATGAGACCCCTTGTTTGTGAGACAAGATTTGACTAGTAGAGTAAAATCTACGGAGGTATACATACCCTCTGGATTTTGTGACCTCTTAAGAGGAAACACATGTTCTTAACGATCAGGCCCACTCAAGCTGTATATATAATTAATGTCATACATTTTGGAATATATATATATTGGATGAAGTATATTTTATATGTCAAGATATATATATATATATATATATATATATATATATATATATATATATAATAATTAAGTTTAGAGGCTCAGACATAGATATATTTATGGAAAATTTCTAAATTAATAAGGTTTTTAATTAAAAATATGCAATTTACATGAAATTTATTGAATTCTTTTTACTATGCACACATCCATATACTTATGAAAAAGTTCTAAGTTTCATTAACACAAATTATTGATTAACATTGCCACTCTTAACTTGCAGGCAACACCATGGCTGACAGACGTTTAGGGTTCGGAGGCACAATGGGCTAGTTGAATATGAAAAATTTATAATGGAATAACAGTGATAAAAATAAATTAATTAATGTTGTTATATATATGTTTTTTGAAAGAGTGTGTAGTTTTTGTGATACTAAGAAGGTTGAAGATGAAAAGCACTTTCTCTTAGATTGTCCAGCCTATATCCATATTAGATCTCATTTTCAAAATATTTATCACACTATCAACCTTCCTAACCTCTTAACTCAACAAAAGTATGGTGATCTTGAAAAGCTTCTCTTAATTCTTTTCGAGCATAGAAACCAAATTCTAAAGAATCACAAGTAATCACTTACCGTCTTAAAGTCCCATAGACCAATTAGATCTTAGTTGACCTTAATCATCATCATATATATAGTTTTAGGCTAAACATTTTAAGTTTTAGGGATATTGTTTGGACATATTTTCTTGAAATTTGATCACAAATTATTGTATCTGCAAATTTGAATGGTTAAATATGTGCAATCCAAATGCTTCAAAGGTTTTTCATCAAACTTAATTCATTTCTTCATTTATATAATGATACATATTTCATATTATATAATATTACTTTTTTCAATTTCAAATATATATAAAAACTATATACATCCAACCTATACAATATTATTATTGAGTTGATCCGAAAGATGGATATCTCCCACTCTGCATCAAACATCAATAATTTACTCTGGTCATATACTTTCAAGTTTGTCCAATTCAATAACTAAACCATTCTTCGCTAAATTCTCAAGTATGGAAAATCTCATGATGTAATGTCGTAATTTAAAGTAAGTTCATTGTGAAAAACTCTTAGCCGATTTGTTCCACACGAAAACCTAATTCAGTGTGTTTTGCTGTCAAGTTTAATAAATACTCCATGGCAAGTTTGTGGACTTGGAGAAGCGATTAGTTACATTTAAATTAGTAGTCAAAAGTAGATTAAAAATATTCGTGGAGTAAATCTTACTAGATAACTCCTTAAAAAAACATTTAAATCAAGGAAATAATTTCATTTTATTCAATAAAATAATTTCTTGCAAGTTTATTAATAAAAAAAAATAATTGTTAGCAACAATGTTAACCATTGAAAAACACTCTAAAATATATGGAATTTAACTGTAAACTCAAAAGAACAAATATAGTCATGTTTTTAGCTTTTTCTAGCATACCCAAAAAGCCATTTCCACCAAATTAACAAGCTGGAAATTGATTTTAACTACTGAAATAGAATTATGCCTTATGGAATGTAATATATAGTAATGAAAATCCTAAATTTTGTATACCACACATGTTGCATTCTTGAGTCGATCTTAATGTCCAGCTTTGAATCTTCACCAAATAAACACACATTTCCAATTTATAGTAGCACAACAACAATAAATATTAGATTACTTATTTGTTATGGGATTTTCACTTTGCTAAATAGTTCAATGAGAGATTTTTCCTCATAGACTTAGGCACCATGTTGATTAGGGACTATTAAATGGCCCCTTAAACTATCTCACTTCTCTCCGATACTCTCACATAGGTTTTCCAGGAAATCTTTAATGTTAGGAGCTAGGGAATCTTCACTGCGTCAATTACCCTTATACACATCTATGGTTTCTTCACTTCCCTCCGATACTCTCACATAGGTTTTCCAGGAAATCTTTAATGTTAGGAGCTAGGGAATATTGACTGCGTCAATTACCCTTATACACATCTATGGTTTCTTCATACTTACATAGAAATAAAAACTAAGGTAGCACCCCTTGACAGTATGCAATTTCAACATCAATATATCAACTTACTTATCCCTTGGTTCAGTCATGAGAGAGTGGATCAAATGGTATAATTCCAAATGGTTTCCTCCAAGAGCTTGCATGAACTCCTCACTTGCATGAGCAATATGTGTCCCCCCAGAAGACACTTGAGACAAAATATTGAAGGTTTTGAGATTCAACAAGAAGATCCTAGTGAAAATTATGCACGTACACTAGGATGGAGCCTCAGGCTATTTTTAGGTGGAAGTCTATTTTTAGATGATGAGCTAATTCTATTCGTAGATGATGTCTATTTATAGATGGTGAGCGATATCTATTTATAGATGTATGTCGACTATTGTTATCCCTTAATAATAGTTGGACAATAAATATTAGTCTATTCCCAATGAGCACATGGAAATAATTAGCTGAAGTGGAAAATTAGTTAGCTATAGGAAATTCGAGTTCAAAGGTTGACTCGTGGGACATGCAAGTAGAATTAGTTGTAACTGAGTGATTCGAAGTTGTAACGGAGTTGGATGTGTAGTTATGTGATTTGTGAAGTAGTTTAACTCGGTTAAGTGAGTTAAGCTCAATTGTACTAGTTATAACTGAACTTACACTAGTGAGAGATCAATGAATTAATTATTAATTAATTCACAATCAATGATCTCACATGCAACTGAAAGTTTACCATTGTTAACTACATGCATGTCAGATCCAGTGGAGACCCAATTGAGATAACAGGTGAAAGGTACAGTTTGACTATTAGTTGTGACATTAGTGAGTGCACTTATGCAACCACACACACAGTGGATGTGTGTAGCCTAGGAAAGAGGAATTCAATTCATGGCAGGGATTTCCATTAGCAGGGATTTGTGCAGAGGAGGCAGGTTGTCTCAAAGGAGTAAATTGGCACATGAATTTGTCAATTTGTGTATGATAGTGTGAGACGATTGTATATTGTAATGAGAGCTCTTGGATTAGAGTTTTGTATGAGATTGTTTCATGATTCATGATATATACATAATATATAATAGTGGGGTTTTTAGCTTTATGCTTTCCCGACAAAACATCTATGTTATGTGTGATTGATCTTTCTTCTTGATATTGCAATTCGCAATTGTGTTTTAAATTATGCAAGAATAATAGTAGAAGTCATTATGTATTTAACAGTGGCATATGATTGTTAGATCATGAGAATCCAGGCAATACATAATTTGTATTAAAAATTTTACATGGTATAAGAGCACAGGAAATTGCAGAAGCTGAGTTTGTGATTGGATAGAATTCGAATTTGCAGAAAGAATTTCTTGGTGCTATAGCTGATTCAAGATCGAATGGCTTTCAATGGCTTGAGGTTAGAGTATGCACTCGAGTGCAAATTGAACTACATTTCTTGGAAGGAAAATAAGGAGGAAGTACTCGAAGACAATAGCTTGAAGGAATTCATTGACAAAGATGTTCCTAAGACAAATGTTGTAGACGCTGCAAATCGTGATGCATGGAAAAAGAAAGTGTAAAAGGCAAGAGGGATCCTATTGGAGGGAGTACGAGACCACATTGTCTCAAAACTCCATGCGAAATCCACACCATATGGAATTTGGAAGACTTTGACGGATCTATTCCAAAACAACAACGACCATAGGAAATTGGCGTTCAAAGATAAACTTAGGAAGATCAAGATGGACAAGGGTGACTCCATTGCAAAATATCTCACAGAGTGTGGGAATAATAGTCACTGATGATGATTTGGTGAGCTTGGCTCTCCTAGGACTTCCCAAAAATTGTCATAGTTATCAAGAGTCTATCAATGGAAGGCAAACATTGCCAGATTGGGAATGGCTATGGTCGAATTTGGTGCAGGAGGAGTTCAGGTGGAACACCAGAGATGGATTTTCATCAAAGCATAAGAGGATTGTTCTTTGTCTTCCAAGGAAAGGAAAGGGAAGGGGAAGAAATTCCATTCAAAATCTGAGTCTAAAGGAAAGAAGATGGATTTGTCCAAAGTGAAGTGTTTTTACTGTCACAAACATGGGCATCTCGCTACTAACTGTCCGCGGAAGAAGAAGAACAAGAGGGTTGTTGGAGCTGCAACTGGTGAGGAACTTCCCTCGCAATTTGAACTTGAGTTATCCTTGATCGCATGCATGGTGTCAAGTTCATTAGGATCGGTGTGGTATTTGGATAGTGGTGCTTCCTTCCACATGACAAGAGATAAGGAGTTTTTAGTGACTTGGAGGAGAAAGATCTCAAAATGCATATTGAGATGGGTGACGATGGATGATACAATGCAACTGGAATTGGTACCATTACCTTTCAGAGGTATTCAGGTAAACCATTTCAATTGAAATATGTTATGCATGTTCCAGGTCTAAAGAAAAACTTGGTCTCAGTCGCAATGTTGGAGGACATAGGCTATGATGTTTTTTTGAGTGATGGAAAAAGATTCCTGTGACATAAAACAATCGGTCAAGTCAAGAAGATAGGGATTCGAGTTAAGAATATCTACAAGATAGAGGTAGATGGCTACACTGCCATGATGGGGAGGGAAAAAACAGTGGTGAGTCGGGATGAGGGTGAATTATGGCACAGGTGATTGGGCCATTTTCATCATCGAGCCTTGAAAATTGTGCAACAAATATCTACTAGACTTCCAATGGGAACATTTTCTTAGTTAGATCAGTGCAAGGGTTGAACCATTGGGAAGTATGTAAAGTCCACCTTTCATGAAAAGGAGAATCGTGCATCGGTGATCCTGGAGAGAATTCACACAGATGTGTGTGGACCATTATCGGTTGCTTCAACAACAAAACATAAGTATTATGTTATTTTTAATGATGAATTTTCTCATAAATGTTGGATTTCTTCTTGCAGAATAAGGATCAAACATTCTCAAATTTATGTGAGTTTAAAGCATTAGTGGAGAAAGAGCCAACGAAGCAAGTGAAGGCTCTGAGGAGCGATAATGGTGGAGAATACATCCATAATGGATTCAAAGACTTCTACAACAAAGAAGGAATTTGAAGAGAACTTGTAGCACCTCATAACCCACAACAAAATGGGGTCACAGAGAGGAAGAACATAACGATCGTGGGTGCATCACGAGCAATGTTGCATGATCAGGGCCTACCAATGCATTTGTGGGTGAAAGAATGCAACTCTGCGTTTTATGTGCAAAATCGTTGTCCTCATAGAGTACTTGGCATGAGTACACCTGAAGAAGCTTTCATTGGTAAGAAACCTGATGTTTCTGATTTTAATATTTTTGTCTCATTTTTTTATGTGCATGTGACCAAGAACGCTAGGAAGAAGCTGGAGCCGAGTGTTGATGTTGGGATATTTTTGGGGTACACAGAATCACCTGATAATTATCGTGTATATTTTCCTAACAGTAAGATGACTGTTATGTGATGAGATATAAAATTCGATGAGGGGGAGAGCCATGCAGTTTTCTCTTGAGAAGGAGCTAGACTTGCATGTAGAGGAGGAACTATTGGTTCCAAAAGATGAGTCTCAAGATTTGGATCATCCACATGAAGAGGTTCATGGAGTGGAGGAATCCACCCATGCAGAGCCATCGATAATAAATGGCAGAAAGAGCACCACAGAAGCTGATAGATTGATACTAGATGTTGCATAGAATGTCGGAGCTCTTACTTCACAGCGCAGAAAGAGACAGTCTCCTGAACGATTTACTGGATAAATTTCTCTCATGAGCATATGTATTGTGACTGAACCATCTTCCTTTCAGGAAGCAGTTCAGGATCCCACTTGGGTTGATGCAATGGTGGAGGAGTATGACTCCATTATAAAAAACAGTGCATGGGAAATTGTCCCAAGATCGGTCGACAAATCAGTGGTAGGTTTGAGATGGATATACAAGGGTAATATTTTAATCAGTGTTCTTTATGTTGATGATTTAATATTGGTTGGTGATGAGGAGTTGATACAATCATGCAAGGAGGACCTTGCAAAGGAGTTCGAGATGAAGGATATGGGCCTTATTCATTATTTCCTTGGATTGGAAATATGGCAGCGAGATGGTGAACTTTTTGTGTCTCAAGGAAAGTATGCAAGAGAGATACTGGGTAAGTTTCACATGAAGGGATGAAAACCCATGGATACTCCTCTTCCAAGAAACTAGAATAAAGAGGATGCTACTTTTGGAGAGGTAGTGGATTCTACTGTCTATCGACAGTTAGTGGGTTCGCTAATGTATCTAGTGAACATGAGACCAAACATTTTCTATGCAGTTAACCAACTGAGTCAAGCGATGGTTAATCCTACCAAACTCTTTTGGAAGGTGGGTAAGCATATCCTGAGATACCTGAGGGGAACATCTGAGTATGGATTATGGTACAGATAGATGGATGAGGTGAAGTTGCATGGCTTCACGAATGCAGATTAGGTGGGTAGCCCAATGGACAAAAAGAGCACATCAGGGGGGATCTTTAGTATCAGATCTACAATTGTTTCTTTGTACAATAGGAAGCATAGATCTGTGGCACTCATTTCAGTGGAAGCATAATACATGGAAGTGAGTCAAGCTCCATGTGAGGCTATCTGGATGAGAAATATCTTGGTTGGTTTGTTTGGTTCTCATTTAGATCTAACAATGATTCATTGTGATAATCAGAGTTGCATTAAAATATTGATTAATCTTGTGTTTCATGATAGATCTAAGAATATAGATATTCGGTATCATCATATCAAAGATTGTGTGTAGAAAAAGATCATTTTGCTTCAGTACATTCCTATGAAAGATCAGGATGTAGACATTCTAACGAAGGCACTCACCAGGAGAAAATTTGAATACCATAGAGACAGGATTAGGGTGAAGGATAATCCCTTTCTTGTTGAGAGGGATTGTTGAGATTCAACAAGAAGATCCTAGTGAAAATTATGCACCTACACTAAGATGGAGCTTCAACCTATTTTTAGGTGGAAGTCTATTTTTAGATTATGAGAAAATTCTATTTATAGATGGTGAGCGAATTCTATTTATAGATGTATGTCAACTATTATTATCCCTTAATAATAGTTGGACAATAAATATTAGTCTATTCTCAATGAGCACTTGGAAATAGGTAAGTGAAGTGGAAAATTAGTTAGCTATATGAAATTTGAGTTCAAAGGTTGACTCGTGGGACATGCAATTCGAATTAGTTGTAACTGAATGATTTGAAGTTATAATAGAGTTGGATGTGTAGTTATGTGAGTTGTGAAGTAGTTTAACTGAGTTAAGTGATTTAAGCTCAGTTGTACTAGTTGTAACTGAACTTACACTAGTGAGAGATTATTAAATTAATTATTAATTAATTTACAATTAGTGATCTCACATGCAAGTGAAGATTTACCACTGTTAACTACATGCATGTCAGATCCAGTGGATACCTAGTTGAGATAATAGGTGAAAGGGGCAGTTTGACTATCAGTTGTGACATTAATGAGTGCACTCATGCAACCACACACAAAGTGGATGTGTGTAGCCTAGGCAAGAGTAATTCAATTCATTGCAGGGATTTCCATTAGCAGGGATTTGCGCAGAGGAGGCAGGTTGTCTCGAAGCACTAAATTGGCACATGAATTTGTCAATTTTTGTATGACAATGCGAGACAATTGTATATTGTATTGAGAGCTATTGGATTAGAGTTTTGTATGATATTGTTTCATGATCCATGATATATACATAATATATGATAGTGGGATTTTTAGCTTTATTCTTTCCCAGTAAAACATCTGTGTTATGTGTGATTGATCTTTCTTCTTGATATTGCAATTGGAGATCGTGTTTTAAATTCCGCAAGAATATTAGTAGAAGCAATTTTGTATTTAACAGTGGCATATAATTGTTAGATTAGGAGAATCCAAGCAATACATAATTTTTATTAAAATTTCTAGAGAAGGCATGTGGCTACATAATAGAAAAATATTTTGTTGACCATCACTGTGTCCACTGGTTCATTGTCCCCATGGTTCTCTTAATAATTTATCACCTACCAATTGCACCTATTTATTAGTTTATTAATTATATTATTAATTAAAATAAAACGAAATGAAAAACTTAGCATATACTTACCACATACTTACCATGCACTTACACAATATTTTGGTTGTAAAGATATTACAATGAAATTCTTGGGTCCTAAAAGAAATAACCTCAAAATGATCATAACATATTGATTTAATGGCTTAAGAATAACTTAAAATAAACTAAGTGTGGCAAAACAAGATTTTTATTATGAAAAAGCACTCTTACAGAGCTATAACTCTATTATATAGAGTTATTCATAACTAACTATTTCCTAGGTGGTGTAGTTGAGAGAACATCTCAACAAACAACAACCCAATCTTATGATATTAATGGAACCATTAGCTCCAACACCCCACCTTAATCCTTATATTATTGAAAATAATATTATTGAAATCGAACACAAGTTGAATACATAAGATGAAACATAATTGATCATTTTTCATAAATAAGTTTTTTAATCAAGTTGAGCTTCATCAAGATTCCTTAGACATGTGACATAAACTCCTTAGAAAATCACTCACATGTCTTCAAAAAATAATGAGGGATCGTTCCCTAGATCCACAACTCTCGAACTATTTGGACAACCATCCATACTAATATCTTTCTTGAACTTTTTATGGATCATTTACTATTCTAAAAATGTTTGAGGAATTTCATTACTTCATTGAACTCATTATAATCATCGAAATATGGTGGATCTTCAGAGATGGCTATATTTGTTGATTCAGAGATGGTCGTATTTGTTAATTGTTTTAGTTTCATGTTCACTGGCATAGATTTTTCAATACCATGCTATATGACCAAATTTCCGACAGTCTAATCATTCAATTGAGCTCTGGATTTTTCCCATCCTTCCCTTGGAAAATAGTGCAATTTTAGTTCAAGAACCACCTTCTGTGTTTCCTATATTTAGCCTCTTTTCCTCTACTAAAAATGTTGCTATCAGTTCATCTAATGTTTGAGAGGACATTTGTCTCAAAGTTAAAACACCATTGTTATAACTTGAAGATAGACTATTTAACATAATTTCTTTTGCATCTTAATCATCTATCTTAACACTATTTTTTGTTAGTTATCTTGTAAGAGACTTCAGATCATTTATATGACAAGACATGGATGTCTCATCGAACATTTTAAGTCTAAATAGTTGTAATTTTGAAGAAAACTTTGCGTTTATCACTTTTTCACCAAATAATTGATTCAATTGCTCCCATATTTCTTTATATTTTCTTGCTATATCAACAAGATGTAGCTCTGATTTTGAAAGAGAAAGTGCAATGATATAACTAACTTTCTCACCCTTACTCCCCCACTCAACTAGTTGTTTGGCATTTGTAGGTGTTATTTATGTTCCTTTTATTATACCCCATAAATTTGTATTCATCAACTCAATTTATATTTTTACCTTCCATGTATGGAAATTGAGCCCGTTAAATTTTTCTAAACTTCTTAACTCCATGTTTAAAAGAAATAAATTCTCTATCTAAACTTATTTAACAAAAAATACCTTGTAATACTTGGTGCTTGACTGAGATAATATTTTTTCTCATTTGATCTAGCTATATATCAGTGGCCTTCCACCTAATCCACTCGCTGAAAGCACAATTTTTCATTTTGGCAGGTTTTCTACACTTTTTTGTGTCCTAAACATTCGGGGCTATTTTGAGACCTTAAACAACATTTTCTGGGCATGAGAATGCCCAGAGGAAAATGGAAGGTAGTTTTAGGCAAAGTGTTCTATCAAGCGTTCCAAATGAAGATCATATGAACTTTCCAACGGGCTATGAAGCATGCCAAATGAAGGTCATATGAAAATGTTACAACCCCAAGAAGTTGGCATACCAACTAACCCCATCGGGGTCCACAAGCCTTTTAGTGTTTCATATCTAAGGTTTTTGGATGTTTATGGTTTCCACATTGCTTCTTTATGATAAAAAGGTCTTTCGGCATCATTGTAGTGTGTTATGGAAAATGCATGTAGTCGTCACATCTCTTCTCAGAGATAAGCTACCACCACTCCAGAGAGTTTGTTTCATTAAGCATTTTTATAGTTCATCACATTTCATTTATTAATAGAATTCAAGTTTCAATGTATCTCTGTTTTTCTGTTATAACTATGTAATTTCATTTCGTTCAATTATAAATCTAGATCATCGTTATCATTCTCTAAATCGATTTGTAGGGAATATATATCATATTGCATTATGAAGTGATGAGGCATGTGATTTGGCCATAGTTCATCTCTGGTCTACACACAATCGTCTCCATTGTACTTATGGTATCTTTCGACTAGGGAAATCAACCTTTCAACATATTAATATGGAAATCGAGGCTAGCGGATAGAGTCTTCTCTCCCATGCAACAACGATCTCCAATACAATGTATGTTGGAAAACATGATTTTTTATTATGAAAAAGCACACCTTTACAAAGAGTTATAACTCTATTATATATAGCTATTTGAATCTAACTATTTTCTAATTTAGGTGGTGTAGTTGAGATAATATCTCAACAAAAGACCACCCAATCTTATTGCATTAATAGAAATATTATATCCAACACTTAACTCAAACTTTCTTAAGTTTAAACTAACTTCAACATGGATTTAAAAATAAAACATATAACATGGAGTACAAAGTCCAAAAAATAATTAATGTAAGTATGACAACAAAGATATATATAGTGTTAATAATAAATCATATATATA
>JZKD02S1674694.1:349618-389311 GCA_000966675.3 Picea glauca
AATAATTAATATGTTAATGTTAAAACTCATTGGTACTTTTTCCTAAGAATATTTTAAAATATGTTATTTGAATCTAACTCTTTTCTAATTTAGGTGGCATAGTTCAGAGACTATATCAACAAACAATCACCCAATCTTATTACATTAATAAAAACACTATCTCCAACACTTAACTCAAACTTTGTTAAGTTTAAACTCATTTAAACATGGATCTTAAAAAAGAAAAATAAAACATATAACATGGTGTACAAAGTCCAAAAAATAATTAGTCTAAGCTAAGTATGACAACAAAGATATATTTAATGTTAATAATCGATCTTTCTAATAAATATATAAATAAAATATGATAATTTCAAAACTCATTGGTACTTTTTATTAAGAAATTGCGATGCTACATGATTATGATGAGATATATGTGTCTGAACATGTCATAAGAGACAACAACTGTTATTGAATACGTTGTAGATTTATAGTCACTTCAGTTTCCCTCATATGTTATGTCATAATATTGAATACTTTTAAAATCTATGATCACTTCCATTATCCCCCTATGACATTCACAAAACGTACTCTCGAATTTAAGGAGCTCAAAGCAATGTAACAGAGATTTCAAATTTTAATAATGCCACGGGTCGTTGACTTGTGGTTGACTTGTCATCCTTGTAAGTAATTGTATGAGAGTACTGGATTAATACTCAATATTCCCTCACTAAGTATCTATCCATTGTTTTGGAGAGCTAATTTTTTTATTTCAATTAGATTGACCAAAGAAAGCCACCCTTAGCGTTTCTCCTTTAATTTTTTTTTCTAATTCATACACAATAGCACGGTTAATTTTTTTTAATAGATTAGATGGACCAATGCCACGTTCTGCATTTCATTAAGTTTTCTCTAATTTTATTAAATTTTCTCTAATCCATAGACAAGAGCAGCCTTGAATGGAAAAGTATTGATACACAATTCGAGGGTTAATTTTTTTATTAGGTTAGATGGACCCGTTGGAAATAGCCATTACAAGTCTGTGAGATCTTCACGACTCCCTCCATTTCTCTGTGAGTCAATCTATCAATAGCCAAATGTCAGTGAGTCATTCTAACAGTGTGTAAGTGCAAAGTGGCACATTTACTCAAATGTTAGTGGGCAAGCAGGAAGCTATAAATGGAGCCGATCTCCATATTCTAGAGTTTAATTAAATGGTTGAAGAGTCACTCAAATGATTGGTAGTCTTTAATGTTAAGTCAGTCTTAGCTTCTATAGGAAGTCTCAGTGGAGTCCATATAAGTACAAGTGTTTAGTTAGTTGATGATGCATAATAGATGCAACAGAGTAGAAAAAAGAGGTAGATAGAACAATAGAGAACCATCACAAGAGTGTAAGGAGTCATTGGAGCTGCTCATCTATGTCATTGTATTAACACACTCAGTTGAAGTTCATTATTATCAAGCATTTTGTATATTGACAGAAACTTTATGTGCTAAGAATAACACTGTGTTATTCTGCATTCACAAATCATTTCAGTAAATGTGTGTATTAACCATAGTTATCAAATTCGACCAGATTGAACTGAAGTATTCGAAAATTTGACAGTTCCATTCAATTCGAATAATAATACATTAAAATCGATTATGGGTATAATAGTTTAGATCAGGTGTGATCAATGTTATACATGAATCTGTTAAATAAAATGTAACCTCAACAGGGTGATTGTACACTACCAGTTGTCCTGGCCAGCTGTACTTTCTATTCTTGTTTTGCTTGAGACTATTTAGCTCATCTATTTCCCTTTGCATAGTACTACTTCAGAACTTCTTCATGTACTTGTTTTGTACTCTTCTTCTTATATTCTAATATACTGTTTTCGGTTATATTCTTTCTCTCTGCATTTCTTGCTTCACAATTTATCATGGTATCGGAGCTTCAATAGTAAGCCTCTTCACACAGGCTGGAGAGAAACACGATCCTCAAATAGCACAGAGCTTACACGGATCTTGAGAGCACGCGACACAGTATTTTTCACAAGGATTGGAGAGTTGTCCATTCATACTCTCAAAAGATCGTCGCAGGAAGCTCATGTGAGGAAGAAGAGTGCTATACGCTCAAAATCTTGAGGAAGCGAAGACTGCAGATGGAGAAACAATAAACATTCTTGCAAAATTTTCAAATTCCTAAAATATTCACGAAGAAGAGCTGGAGGACGCAGGAACATTTGAAGACCTCGAAGAATTCGTTCAAATTCGTTAAAGATTCCTGCAGAAGGTAGAATCATTTAAAGATTTTAGAGAATTCTCTCAAATCCATCAAAGATTGCAATAGACAACACTAAGCTTCAAATAACTCATGAAATTCTTTCAAATCTTTGAAAGAATCACGAATGTTTCTTCCGTAGGAGAAAATTCCTTCAAACACAGCAAAGATCGTGTCAGAGGAGCAAAGAATAGTCGACGCAGCAGTAAGATCCGTCCTCCGAAAAGATATGAGGTGGAAATCTAGTTCAGAAGGGATGAGGAGAGCGCGGAAAAGGTGAAAGAATTTCAGTTGTTAGATTTTGCACATAGGACCGACAGTCGTTGGATCTACGAGAAAGTGCACAAGGTTTACTCCTCTGGAGCGCACAGGAGAAATTTTGACTTGTGAAGTTGCAAAATCCCAAAATCATCTAGACTGTCCATCAAGAGACACGTGGCGATATCTCGACATTTCGCTGACTCGCAAGGTGTAAAGGTCAGAAGACAGCCATGAGAATTCGTGAATTGCGAAATCACGAGTTATTCTAGATCGTTGGATTGAGATAGATCGTGAGCCGTCGATCTAATCTGATCACAAAATCAGGGATCAGGAGTTGGACGAGCGAAGGAGACTACTCTCCAAAACTATGATACGCGAAATCTCAACATCACGTATCGCGAAATCCCGAGAGGATTATGAGTCGTCCATCTTAGAGGACAAGTAGCAGCAGATCAAAGTGCCATCATTTCGGCATTTTGGAGTTCAGGATATCGGAGGTCTTATTAACGAAAGGTTTTGACACTCCACGACGAAAGTTCTGAAATCCTGAAAAGATCACAGCCGTCAATTCGTTCGGACACATGGCGGAGATCGAAGAAACCGTCAGGCTATCGGCTACTGGGGTTTCAACTTGATACAGGATTTGGAGTCGCAAGTCGCAAAACGACAAGGACCATCCATCTTAAGGGGATGTGTGGCAATAATCTAGGCCTTTGGGGAAAGTCCCGAAAGGAAAGGGCCATCGACATTTCGGAGATCGAGCGATCAAGAAGCCATAGGTTCTCGACATCGGGAAATAGGAAGTCCCGAAACCCGAAATTGCGAACCCAAGAGTCACGAAATACCGATATGAAAATGTCCAAAATAATCTGAGTCATTGATCTCAAATCAACGAGGATCATTGATACTTGAAGACAATTCGACATTTCAGTAAATCGGAGATCGGGGAATCGAGGAGTCAGAAGAGCTCGCTATCAGGGTTCGCGAAGTCGCGAAACCCAGAATCCTGAAATCCCGAAAGGATCTAGACCGTTAGATCACAGGAAGATATGGACCGTTGAAATTGTCCAAAGGAAAAAATTTGGCATTTAACATACTAGGAGTCCGAAGGACCCAGGATCGTCGCAACAAAACCGCCGAAGTCCTGAAACACGAAATCCCGAAAAGGTGTTTGAATAAGCACCAGGATACTTCGGATTTTGGCAATTTGAAGGACAAAGAACTGGCAAAGGCATCGTTATTCTCTGATTCGCGAAAATCCAACAACACTTTTAACTTTAGGAATGTGGTCACATTGTTCAGAGAGAGAGGGCCAATCTAAGGTCGTTAAGCCCTCTTCGACATTTCAGGGATCGGACGTTGGATTGACAAGAGATCGGAGGACTCGTATAACGAAGTCCCGAAGACAGAATCGCGAAGAGAAAAATCGTGAAGTCGAAACTCGTGAAATCTCGAATCGCAGAGTTCTGAAGCCACTGCAAATTACATGCAGGAGACAGGTAAGTAAGAATTTTATTTTTTTTCTGTTTTGCTGAATTCTTTAAAAGATGGCGACGTCTAGCAATTTAGCACCAACTCAAGGTCCGATTCTTCTTGGAAAGAACTATGAGTTCTGGTCTCTTCGGATGAGATCCTTCTTACAAGAACAAGAGTGTTGGGATCCAGTGGATCATGGATATGTGGAACTAGAACCAACAGACCTGTCCGCCATGAGTAATCAGCAGAAAATTTCTCAAGCAACGCATAGAAACAAAGAAAATAAAGCTAAATTTTGGATTCAAAATTCCGTGGATGACTCGATTTTCTCCAAAATCACAGGTGCTAGTACTTCAAAACAGTCTTGGGACATACTTAAATCTTCCTACCAAGGAAATGACAGGGTCAAAACAGTTAAACTGTAGATGTTGAGAACACAATTCGAGACTCTAAGGATGATAGAGTCCGAAAATGTGGATCAATTCATGACCAGAGTCATGGGCATTGTGAGCCAGATCAGACTGACTGGTGAAACCATCATTGATCAACGAATTGTTGAGAAAATTCTTAGAAGTTTACCAAAAAAATTCGAAATGGTTGTAACAGCAATCCTTGAATCCAAGGATCTATCATGTTTTTCAATAGATGAACTAATTGGTTCTCTGGTGACACATGAGACCAGACTGCATCTCATAGATGAGTCAATCGCCAATTATTTCAAAATGCAATTCTCCTTCAACAAAGGGAGAGGCAGAGGGCGAGTCAGAGATCACCAAGGAAGAGGGAGAAGTCACATAAATCCTTATTCCAGTGGAGGACACAAACAACAACAACCAAATCAACACTTCCAAGCACACAGACAACAAAATCAGAATTAGAGTTTTCAACCTCAAAGAGGCAGAGGGAGAAGATCAAATGAGAAATCAAGCATAAAATGCTATTACTACAAAAAGTATGGGCACTATGAATCTGAATGCAGGAAGAAGTAAGCAGATCAGCTCTCAGACAGATCACATGTGTCAAATCACACGGGAGAAAACTTAGGAGGTATGTTTCTTTCGTGCCACAAGACTGAACAACAACCTAAAGATCTCTGGTTATTGGATAGTGGATGCAGCAATCACATGAGAGGTAACAAAGATTTACTTTCATGCATTGATTCTCCACTCTCATCTGATATTACACTTGGAAATGATTCTTTAGTCAAAGTTCAAGGAAAAGGAACTGTTCCTATTCTTACTAAACAAAATGTAAAGAGAGACATAAACAATGTCTATCTTGTTCCAGATCTGAAACACAATTTTCTAAGTGTAGGACAGCTCATTGAACATGGTTATAAAGTAATTTTTGAGGGAGCATCTTGCAAAATATATGACAAAAAACCCAGCAGAAAATTGATTTCTGAAATCTATATGACTCCGAATAGGATGCTTCCCCTTACCCTCAGAACTGCAAATATGAGTCAACCATATGCACAGAGTGCATCTACCCTAAATGAAACAATGGTTTGGCATACAAGATTTGGACATCTACCATTTCAGAGTCTAAGTCTTCTTTAGAAGAACTCCATGGTCAAAGGTCTTCCTATATTTAAAGAGCAAATTCCCCCATGTGAGTCATGCATCCTTAGAAAACATAAGAGACCTAGTTTTCCACAGTCTTCTAATCAAGCCAAACAACATCTTGAACTTGTTCACACTGACCTATGTGGACCAATGCAAATAGATTCCATAGGTGGTAGCTTTTATTTTCTAACATTTATTGATGATTTTAGCAGAAAAATATGGATCTATTTTCTCAGACACAAGTCTGAAACTTTTTCAAAATTCAAAGAATTCAAGGCAGAAGCTGAAAAATAGAGTGGAAAATATATCAAAGTACTCAGGTCAGATGGAGGAGGAGAATACAACTCCAGAGAATTTGCAAATTTCTGCAAATCACAAGGCATTATCATGCAAGCAACAACTAGGTATTCTCCACAACAAAATGGAGTGGCTGAAAGAAAAAATCAGATAATAATGAATATGAAAAGAACACTTCTTAAAGAGAAAAGTTTGTTAAATATTTCTTGGGCTGAAGCAGTAGCATGCTCAGTTTATCTCCTGAATAGATCTCCAACCACAAGTCTAAATATGAAAGTCCCCCAAGAAGCATGGAGTGGGACAAAGCTCAATGTTGTGCATCTAAGGACATTCAGATGCATAGCATACACTCACATACCTTCCAAATTAAGGAAGAAAATTGATGACAAAAGAGAGAAATGTATTTTCAATGGATATAGTGAAACATCTAAAGCTTACAGGATTTACAATCCAATCTCCAAGAAACTAATTCTCAGCAGAGATGTAAAATTTCTGGAAAATCAATTCTGGAATGCTTCAGAAAATCAACAAATGGATAGTGAAAATCCATTGCTACCAAGTTCTGAAAATGCAGAAAATTTAGGACAGTAAGTACTTCAAACTATTCTTCCAAGATTGCAAGTACAAAGACAACCTGGAAATTCTCATGATAACTCAACTTCTAGCAGAGAATCATTCTCTGAACCACAAAATCAGAGAACTCAAAGTTTGAGAGAAATCCATTAGCAGTTGGATGACTTTGAACAACACAACCTTTTTTCTTTAATGTCATCTCAACCTACATCTTTTAAGGAAGTGGCTAAGGAGCCACATTGATTTCAATCCATGAACCATGAAATTAACTCCATTGAGAAGAACAAGACATGGGATCTTGTTGATTTGCCAAGTCACAATAAGAGTATTGGTGTCAAGTGGGTTTACAAAACTAAACTCAATGAAAAAGGGCAGATCAAAAAACACAAGGCAAGACTTGTTGCCAAAGGATTCTCACAACAACCTGGTACTGATTATGGTGAAAATTTTGCTCCAGTAGCAATATTAGACACTATAAGGACTCTATTGGCCATAGCAGCCCAACACAAATAGAAAGTATACCAGATGGATGTCAAGTCAGCATTCCTGAATGGTTTCTTAGAAGCAGAAGTTTATGTCGATCAACCACCTAGATTTGAAGTCCAAGAGAAGCCAGCCAAAGTATATCAGTTGAAGAAAGACTTGTATGGCTTAAAGCAAGATCCAAGAGCTTGGTACAACAAAATTGACACTTACCTGATCAAAAGTGGTTTCAACAGAAGTCAAAATGAGCCAACTCTTTACACCAAAACAGATCAGCACAGTAAAATTTTGATTGTATGTTTATATGTTGATGACATGATCTATACGGGAAATCTTGAGTTAACAAATTTTAAACATGCCATGCAATCTGAGTTTGAGATGACAGATCTTGGCATAATGAAATATTTTTTAGGGATTGAGGTTGATCAATCAACTAAAGGAATTTTTGTCTGTCAGAAAAAGTATGCAGCAAACATCATCAAAAGATTCTTCATGGAAGAATGCAATCCATCAGAAACCCCTATACCCCTAGGCACAAAATTGAGCAAGAAAGATGAAGGCCCTACAGTGGACTCTACCCTGTACAAAATTTTAGTAGGCAGTTTGTTTTATCTTACAACAACTAGGCCTAACATCATGTATGCAAGAAGCCTTGTTTCCAGATTCATGGAATCCCCCAAAGATTCTCATTAGAAAATGGCGAAACGAATTTTGAGATATTTTGTAGGAACTCTCAATTTTGGCTTATGGTACACTAAATCTGCTAGTAATCAACTTTCTGGTTACACAGACAGTGATTTTGCAGGCAACCTAGATGATAGGAGAAGCACATATGGACATGTTTTTCAACTCGGCACGAACCTGATCTCATGGGCATCAAAGAATCAACCAATTGTTTCAATATATTCTACAGAGGCAGAGTATGTTGCTACTACCTTAGCTTTGTGTCAAGCTGTGTGGTTGAGAACAATATTGAAAGATATGTCACATACATAAAAGGATCCAACTCCTATTTTCTGTGACAATACTTCAGCAATTGCTCTATCCAAAAATCATGTGTTTCACAAGAAAAGCAAACACATTGATACTCGTTTTCATTTCATACGCGAGCTAGTCAATAATGGTGATATTGTACTACAATTTTGTGGTTCTCGAGATCAACTTGTTGATATCTTTACAAAGCCACTCAGAAAATTAGCTTTTGATTTCCAAAGACAACACTTAGGCATAATCAATGCTGATGTTTGTAACTATTGAGTTTAAGAGGGAGTGTTAAATATAATGTAACCTCAACAGGCTCACTGTACACTGCCAGCTGTCTTGGCCAGCTGTACTTTCTATTCTTGTTTTGCTTGAGCCTATTTAGCTCAACTATTTCCCTTTGCATAGTACTACTTCAGAAATTCTTCATGTACTTGTTTTGTACTCTTCTTCTTATATTCTGATATACTGTTTTATGTTCTATTCTTTCTCTCTGCATTTCTTGCTTCCCAATTTATCATAATCTTCCTCTTTGTCACCGGTTCGTTCTTTCAACTCTAGTGATCGATGTTATACATAAATCTTCCGTATGGTCACCGGTTCGTTCTTTCAACTCCAGTTAGGGATAAATCAAAGGGCCACGAATGACTTGCTTGAAACTACTGACTGACTTATAAGTAGGCAGTTCCCATTAGGCATCAACGATCAATATCCCTTGCACAGGTATTGCAGCTGTGAAAAAAACCCAACAAAGGGGTGGCATACTCAGGGAAATTATCCTTGCATAAGAAGGAAGCCCAGTTGATCGAATGGGTACGAGGTGTAGCACCATTAATAAATACTAAGGGTCAATCGAATGGAGCCCCTACATGAGACATGGAGACCAGGTGGAGAATGAAATGTACCTGAAGAAGGTTTTAGCTTCTATATTAAGTTGGAAGAATTAGTGAGATGTACCTAAAGAAGGCTTTATCTTCTCTATTAAGTTGGAATAATTAGTGTTGTGGAGTGGAATTACGGGATTTGATTTTGAAGATGACATTGTTTATCTCCTTGAAAAGATACAACTTTTTATCGAGGCAAATTCATACAGTACTAGATACATAACAAAATAAATAAAATACTAACAAATGCCCTCAATTTGCAAATTGCAAAATCAACAGAGTAAAACAGTAACAAATGTTTCAAATTGCAAATTGCAAGAGTAAAACAGTCTAGCCAAGGTAAAGAGATAAAACATAGTAAATTAAAATTTTGAAAAGTACACAGTTTTTTAGTATTTGAAAGATGTATGCTCTCGAATTTTTTCCTTATTCCTTATTGAAATTTAGCCAATCGAATTTGTTTCATATCCAACCTAAACCTGAATTTGAAGTCAAACTTGGTAACTGTGGTATTCATAGATGGCAGCAATCTGAGCAGTCTATGCACTGTGCAGTTGTCTTGAGAACTCTATAGGATAGAGTGTTTGGTGTGCATTATTTGGCACTGCATTGCTCAGAGTAGATGAGCGCACCCCCACGATATTACAACACTAAAGCCATGTTTTTCATTTCACTAAATTTTAGCATAATGCATAGACAATAGCAACCTTGAATGGAAAAGTACTGCAAAGTAAAAAGACATGATCCTTGAAATACTGGAATTCAGGCATCACAATCAGTAAGTGAATATACTTCATGGATGTCAACTTCTGAATTCCATATGGTAATTTTATGATTCTAGAAAAACTAAGATCAAGGATTTCTGGGCTTACAAGATCTGTAAGGGATGAATGCATACTTAAAATATGAGAAACAAACACACACAAGTGAGGCTACTCTCACTTCTATATTATTCAATGAACATTGATTACATGATTATATAGGAAACTACTCTACTTAGTCAGTTACATCAAACCATAGATAACTAGACTCTACTTACGCTACTCACTTTGTCAACTGACACTTACAACTGACGACTCTTACTCCATTATTTCCAGGTCTCCCCCTTAATGGAGAATGGATTGACTTCTACACCTAACATCTCCCTAAACATCTCAAACTTAATCTTTCCAAGAGGCTTAGTGAAAATATCAACAACATTTTCACTAGTATTACAATACATAAGAGCTATTTCATTCGACTACAACGTTTCTTTAACAAAATGAAACTGAGCTTCAACATGTTTTGTCCTTGCATGAAAAATATGATTCTTCACAATATTGATTGAAATTTTATTATCACATTTGATCATAGTAGGTTCTTTTCGTTCTTTTCCAACATCTTGAAGAAGTCTTCTCAACCAAACAACTTCACAAGTTGTTGCACACAAGGCTTTATATTCTTCTTCAGTAGAAGACAAAGATACAGTAGGTTGGTTTTACTGTTCCATGAAACAACCCCGGATCCAATGCAAAATGTATATCCAGTTGTTGATCTTTGATCATCCAGATTGCCCGCCCCATCAGAATCTGAGTAACCTCTCAACTCAACATCAGATGCATCAGTATATTTAATACCATAATCAAGTGTTCCTTTTAGATATCTGAGTACTGCCTTTATTGCATTCTAATGGATTTCTAGAGGTTTCCCAATAAATTGACTTAACACACTCACAGAGTATGCAATATCATGTATGGTTGTGGTGAGATAATTCAAACTACCCACCATATGTCTATACATAGTGCAATTCACATCCTTCGAACCATCATCAAAAGAAAGTTTCACATTCTGTTACATGGGAACAGTAGAAGACTTACACTAATCCATTTTAAATCTCTTAAGTACTTATCTGATATACTTACTCTGACAAACAAAAGTTTGGCCTACATTTCTCCAAACTTCAAGACCTAGGCAGTAATGTAACTCGCTAAGATCTTTTGTTTCAAATACCTGTGACAACTACTCAATTTCATCAATTAATTACTCTGCATTTCCTATAATTATCAAATCATCAACATATAAGGAAATCAATACTATATACCCCTGCTCATCAAATTTGGTATACATATTTCGATCACTTTTTCTCCTCATAAAACCCTATTTTAGAAAGCAAAAGTCTATTTTCTCATACCATGACCTAGGTGCATGTTTTAGTCCATACAATGCTTTCTTTAACTTACACACTAAGTGTTCTTGCCCTTTTCCCACAAACCCTTGAGGTTGAGTAAGGTAAACCTATTCCTTTAACTCACCATTCAAAAATGCATATTTAACATCTAACTCGTGTAGCTTCCAATGATACTTTGTAGCTAAAGCAATTAACATTCTGATAGTATTCAATTTAGATACTAGTGCAAATGTTTCAACATAATCAATACCTTTTGTTTGTGAATACCCCTTTGCAATTAGTCTAGCCTTATATTTTTCTATACTACCATCTGATTTAAATTTCGGTTTGTATATCCATTTGCATCCAATGAGATTTTTATGTTTAGGCAATTCAGTCAATTCCCAAGTATTATTTTTCCTTATAGATTCATATTCTTCTTCCATTGCATTTTTCCATTCATCATGTTCACTGGCTTCATTAAAACTCATGGTTTCTATGACATTCGAAATGCTACTCATTAGGGCATAGCCTTTATACCCCTAAAGGAGTCGAACCTGTCGTGAAGATCTTCTCAACTGATTATCTTCCTCCCCACTTTGTGAAAAATTTTCTTCACCTCTAGGTGAATTGTGACTGCTTTAATTGTCCATATCATTGAGTCCTTCTTGCTATTGTTGCTTCTGTCACTGCGGATGTGGCTGCTGCTATGGTGGCTGCTATTGTTTCTCTTCTTTAACTCCTTCATCAAAAAGTCTATTCCATTCCTCATGACTGTTGTTGTCATGATTTCCTGCTTCCTGCTCATGGAAAAGTACATCTCTACTTGCAAATACTTTGTGAGTAGCAGGATAAAAAAGTTAATAGTATGCTTTGAATTCAGAACAATACCCAATGAAAATACATTTAATGGCTTTAGCATCCAATTTATTCCTATTCTCCTTTGGAATATGAGAAAAAAACTTACACCCAAATACTTTCAAATTATGAACTACAGGTTTGGAACCATACAAGGCTTCAAAAGGAGTAACATTCTCAAGACACCTTGTTGGACTTCTATTCTTTAAATAAACTGCAGTATTTATGGCTTCAACCTAAAATGCATTTGAGATATTCTTACCTTTCATCATAATGCGTGCACACTCTACCAGAGTTCTATTTTCCTTTCAGTGACTTCGTTCTGCTGTGGTGTACTATAAACTATTGTACTATTACATTATCTTTCCAATATTTGTTTAAGTCCCCTAATTTATACTCTCCCCCTTGATCTTAACGAAGGATTTTGATGGATTTTCTTGTTTTCTTTTCCACCATGGTTTTGAATTTTTTCGTCTAAGGAAGTAAACCCATGTGTATCTTGTAGAATCATCAATAAATAACAGAAAGTAAAATGCACCTCCTAAAGACCTAGTTTGCATAGGCCCACAAGCATCAATATGCGCAAGATCTAACACATCTCTCATTTTTCTTATTAGGATTAGAGGGGAATTTATCTCTGTGCATCTTTCCTAATGCACATCCATCACACACAACATTCTCATTCTTTAACATGGGAAGTCCTTCAACCATATTTTTTTTTCTGTAATAACAATAAATCAGCATGATTGATGTGTCCATACCTTTGATGCAAAAGAATCTATGTTGGCATAGTTGTAGAAGTCAGCGTGTGATGTGATTTGCTGGTAATATCAAGTTTGTATAGGTCTCCTTCTTTGACTCTCATTGCAACAGTTTTGAAGTGGTCCAACAGATCTTTCACTATGCAATAATTCTTGAAGAACTCAACCTTCAAGACATGATCTGTAATGGTGGACACAGAGATAATTTTTTTCTTTATTCCTGTCACATAAACAACATTGTGAATGTGACGAATTGTACCATTCTACAATGTCACAAGAATGTCTCCATATTCCTTGATGAATGTATCCATATCCCTTGATCTGATGAGCATGGTCATCTCCAAGATATATGTTGGCTCCATTCTGTGTTTCTTTAAAATTAGTATACCACATCTTATTGCATGTCATATGTACCGATGCTCTAGAATCCACAAACCAGGCATCAGAATCATCCATTTTAGCACATAAAGTAGTGTTAGACACAAACGGCCTAAGATCCCGTGAATCAAATTTTGGGGGTTCATCAATATCATCACTAGCAATAAATAATCTCATATCATGATTTGACGATTTTTCTGCATAATGACCTGAATGTGTTATAGGTTTATTCATAGCCTCCTCACTCTTCTTCTTATGGCAATATTTAACAATATGTCGAGGTTGACCACAATAAAAACAACTCTTTGATTCAGTCCTATTAGATTGCATACCTTGATTCGGCCTTGGAGATTGTTTTCTCTCTGATGAACTTTCATT
Organism: Picea glauca; assembly: GCA_000966675.3. NCBI lineage: Eukaryota > Viridiplantae > Streptophyta > Pinopsida > Pinales > Pinaceae > Picea > Picea glauca. Next base: position 362,904 of record JZKD02S1674694.1, read on the forward strand.
CTTCCATGAATTGCCTATCTGCGATGAACTACCTCCTCTGCCTCTTTCTCCTGATCTCCCTCTGGAGGATCTCTTATTTGACCACAGTGCCAAATCTGTATTGTAAGGCTTTAGATTCCCGCGCCTCTCTTTCTCTTGCAGCAAAATACCTGTCAGTTCTTCAAACGTAGGAGGTTTCTCCCTTGCTGCGAGACCTGTTATGAACATATGATAATATTATAGCATACCATTTATGATAACAGTGACCAGATTAGTGTTGGAAACAATTTCACCTATATTTACTAGCTTGTCTTTCACCTCTTTAATACGACCCAAAAATGAACTAACATATTCATTTACATCCATCTTAATGCCTAGCAATTTACTTTTCAGGAACAAAATGCGATTTGTGTTGCTAGTTTCAGACAATGATTTAAGCATTGTCCACGTTGCAGAAGAAGTTCTAGTTTCTCTAATATGTGGAATTATGTTATCTTTAACAGACATGCGCAATAGTACCTTTTCCTTGTTTTCGCATTTCTCTCAATGTTGGATCTATGATGTTGTCACAACTGCAGTCGCATCAGGTTTCACTTCAGTTCCCTTCGCAATGTTCCAGACACCATAGCCCTCCATCAGCGTTTGCATTTTGAATTTTCAGTTAATGAAATTCGAGCCATCTAACTTGTTGGCTTCATTGAGGTAGGTTTTTGCGAGCATATTCACCATCGCTACAATTTAGTCTCTGGAAGTGAATAACCAAGGATATGCAACTTTCTGTCGCTCTGCCTTCGGATACCTATCTCAATCTCGACTCTCAACTTGCTTTTAAAAAAAAAGAATATGCAAATAACCTCAACACACCCTTTCTCTCTAAGTTCCTGTGCTAGATTTTTGAATGCCCAAATCACCAAACTTTTGCTTGTATAAAACAAATATTCAGACACAAAATCTCACAAATAATATTCTCTTGAATAAACTTTAATATCCACTTTTTTAAAGTTTATACTTCAAAAATATCTACTTTAAATAAAATTTCACTTTTAATAAATTTCAAAATAAAACCCACTTTAAATAAAAATCGACTTTTAATAACTTAAAAAAAAAAATCACTTTTAAATAATAACTCCACCTCACATGATGATCCTTCCTCATATGCATAAGAATAACTCCTTTTTAAAATAATTCAAGATTTGCCTTCATTCAAACTCCACTCATACAAACTTGCTCACTCATGCATGCAAACTTGATTATTCCAACACGAAAACCTTACCACACTATCTCTTCACGATTTGCTCATGCATGCAACAAATATTAGCGGTAAAAAATGAAAAACTTAGCTTCATGGAAAAAGAAAAACTCACGATTTGGGGTTTCCCCACCTCACGCTACCTTAGAGTACGTGGAGTCCGCAGCTCACATGCGAAAATCTTGAAAGCCTTCTGCACTGTAATTTCAGTAGTATGTCACCCCATTCTTCAAGAGGAGGGATCTGCGGACTTTTATGAATTTATGCACCTTACTTTCATGATTCTGATACCAACTTAAAATATGAGAAACAAACATATACAGGTGAAACTACAATGACTTATATATTATTCAATAAAAACTAATTACATCATTATATAAAAAACTACTCTACTTAGTCGGTTACATCAAACCATAAATAACATAAGTCTACTTAAGCTACTGGCTGTGTTGTCGGCTAACACTTATAACTGACTTCATTATTTCCAAGTTGCAGCCTTGTAATGGGCACCCCTGAAAATTTCGAAGTATGCCACCTGTTCCAAACACCCCCACAGTCTCTGAGAGTGACGGCAATGAAGCGGTGGGCAAGTCCTGAAGCTGAAGAGAGATCATTCTCCCAATCGGTCGGCCAAAGAGTTGCGGTAAATTCTTTCCATCTCCAATGGGTCAAGGTAAGGCAGATCTGCAGCAGCCCTTGATCCCGCAAGGGAATCACCTGCGTCTCCTTCAGAACAACTTCGTCTTCTGAGAAACCAGGATCAGCAATGATATTATTATTTTTACAGTAACCCAAAGAAGGAGTAAATGCAATCCCCTATAGAATGCACCAAAACCACTCAGAGAGACATGTTCTGGATATATTCAAAGATCTCAAATAACAATTCCCTTTTCCATTTCTCTGGACTCCTCAAACAGTACCCTACAAGCCCTCGACCAATATTAACCGTGCACAAGCCTATGAGGATGGTAGGCAGCCAGAAATTGCAATCCCACAGCTTGAACTAAAAGCCAAGATGATGTCCACTGATGTCAAATTTTTTCTCAAATAGATATGAGCGAACCATTGCTCTATTGCAATAATAATGAAAAAGAGTAAGCTTCTTGCTTCTTTCCTTTCATTGAACGTTTGGAATAGTGAAGAGGCCGAAAAAGAGTAAGCTTTTTTCTTCTTTCCTTTCATTGAACGTTTTTTTGGAATAGTGAAGAGGCCGAAAAAGAGTAAGCTTTTTTCCTTTCATTGAACGTTTGGAATAATGAAGAGGGCATTTATTCCATGTTGCCTTCGCATCAAGCTACCATGAAACGAGAGTGAGCTCTCTAACTACACACCTATCCATCCTTATTATGAAAATATGTCAACCGGATTACATGTGTTTCTACACGCATATCCATGTTTATTTTGAAAATATGTCAACCTGGTTTACATGTGTTTCTACGCACATATTCATGTTTATTTTCAAAATATGATAACCTAGTTTACACGTATTTCTGCACACATATCCATGTTTATTTTCAAAATATGTCTACCTGGTTTACATGCGTTTTTGGAATAACTTCAGGAGCTGATTTGTTCCCGTGCTTTACTTCTCATATGTTTCTCAGTTTATAGACGACCATAAGCGTATTGCATTAAGAAAGAAAATTCCATTCCTTTTGGATATAGCTTTGTCTTTATAGGGCATCACACGATTGCTGATTTTGAAAAGATATTCAATTCCATGTGTTAAGAACAAGTAACTACAACATTTTTCATTCAAGACCTAGCCTTTTTAATATATATATATATATATATATATATATATATATATTTATATTTATATTTATATTTATATTTATAGGCATTTTACTTTTTTCTAAATAATCATAATACTTATTTTTGCATAAGAAATTAAACTGCAATATATAATAACATTTCATTATTATAATTATAATATATTTCACATTTCCTCCCATTACATTATTACATTATTTCTAGTTTTTTTTTAATATAGTAATCTCTACCTCTTAAGAATATTATAGAGAAAGATTTTTTAGTAGATCTTGTTATATTATGTCTTTCGTATATATCAATAGATAGCTACTTATATATAATTATTTCCCTCGATACTTTCATAGGTATCCAACATTATCCCATGTAGTTACACTATACAATGAGGATAGTATCGTGTGTTATGTATAGGATTAAGGCTATACACATCAATACATAGCCACCTATCTATTATTATCCTCCTTAGTTATTTCCAACCCCATATTATTTTTGTAAGTACATTATACAACTATACAATGAGCGTAATATGTGTGGTCTTATGTATGTGATTAAGGATTAATGTTGCAACAACTAAGATATGATAAGAATTTTCACCTCCTCTAATAATAGTAATAATAATTTTCATCATCAATTTTATTTATATGTTATTTAAAAATATCTATTAAAATAATAATTATTAATTTAGTTATTATTTGAGTATTAATTTAATTATTTGATTTCTTTTGAAATAATTAATATTAATATTATTCTTTAATTTACATATTAGAAAATAAATTTCATTTATCCTGAAATAATTAATAATGATATTATTTCTTATTTATACATAACAATAAGGAATTTTTTAATTAATTTTATTTTCAATTAATCTTTCAATCCATTTGTTTGGAAATATAGGTGAAATTTTTTGTTCATTTTAAATCTCTTTATAATTTGAAAAGGAAAATGTCATTTTCTCAATAAAATTGTTTTTGAATTGTCCATTATTTCCATTATGTAGAAAGTTTGAAGGGTTAATTATTAAGTTTTTTTTTCAAAAAACACTCATAAGTTTAAAAGAGAAAAGAGAAAAATAAAAAGATTTAGGATTATTTTGTAAAAAGGCAACTTTGAAATGTACATTATTAATATAATTTTAATCTTGTAAATGAAGTAGGTACTATCTGGAGTGTGGTCTATTGGGAAGAAGTAAGAAGATAGAGTTTGTATTAAAAACCCTAAGTGGATGTGTCCATAAACATTTCCTTGTAAATATAAGAAGTATTTTTAAAAAAATTGATGAATGCAATTATATTTGTTTTTATTTGTACTAATGTTTGAACACCTTGAAAAACTTGAAGAGTCATATAAGTGGATCGGATTGTTGTTCAATGATGTCATAAAATATAACTTTCATTTCACTTATAAAAGAATCATTTGAGAAGAAGGTAAGGTTGGGAATTCAAATATTAAGCTTTTGGTTTCAAAGGGATCATTTAATTGGAAATTTATACTTTTGTTTTAGTTAAAAATCTGTATTATTAAAGCAACTTGTTTTTATTCCCTGACCTAAAATATTAGGTGAATATTAAGTTAAAATAGATTCAAATATGATGCTAAAAAATAAACTCAATTAATTTTATATGAATTTTTTTTTCTTGTGAATCATCTATTGTGATTATAATACTCTTACTATTATGCAATTTGTAGTATGAGTGAATTGAAAAATAAAGCTACTTTATTTTAGAAATTTTCCATTAATATTTTATTTAAAAAAAATGATATGTTTTAAAATGTTTATAATCATAAATTTAATAATATGATATTCAATAAACATAAATTGACACTCTATAAACCTTTATAATGTAAATTAAAAATCGAGTAAAAATATCAAAATATCAATATTTTTATTTCATGGTGAATGTCAAATTTTAACACTAATTTATTTGTATAGTATAAATTTAATTTTAATATTGTAATGATTGGTGTTTTCCTTATTATTATTATTATTTGTACAATGAAAGTTAATTTTAATATTGTATCGCATGTTTACTTTTATGGTATAATGAATGGATTAAAATTGGAATGAAAGTTGATTTTAATATTGTATCCCATGTTTACTTTTATGGTATAATGAATGGATTAAAATTGGGGTTACTTTTATTTTTTATTCATACATTAGCTTTAGCATGGATTGTTATGTTTTCTAATAGTGCATTGATTTTAGCATGGCTCTCAAGTTTTCTTTTAGATTACATTGTTTTTAGTGTAAGGTGTTTATGAGTTTTTTTTAATTGTGCATTGATTTTACTATGAGTCCTTGTGTTTGTTTTTGAAATGTATTTATTTCATTTAGATTATTATGTTCCTTTTTATGTATCATAGATTTTAATCTTAATTCTTTATGTTTAATTTTATGAAGCATTAAATTTTACATAACATCTAAATATGGAGCCAATTAATCTTGTAGCAAACTTCTCTTTAATTGTTGGAATTCAACAATATATAAAGGCATTGTTCCCTTCAAAAAAGAAGTTTAATCATTTATTTATTTTTAATTTGGGCAAATTCAAATTTGGGTTAAAATTTTAAGGATATTGTTTCACGAAGAAAATATTTTGGGTAGTGATACAACTCTACTCACCCCTAAAACATTTTCCAAATTCTTACCAAATTATGATTGAGAAGATAATATGTTTTCTACAATATTTTTTTACACCCATCCTTATGTCTATTTTTATTTTTATGATACATTTATTCATGGATAATATTTTTCTTATTAAAACCCTAAAACATTTTCCAAATTCTTACCAAATTATGATTGAGAAGATAATATGTTTTCTACAATATTTTTTTACACCCATCCTTATGTCTATTTTTATTTTTATGATACATTTATTCATGGATAATATTTTTCTTTTTATTTTAATAGTGCATGGATTTCAAGTTAGTTTGTAAAAGTGAATTGATGTTGTTGGTAACATATTTGAAAAAGGTAATTCAATTCATCAATTAATAGTATACAATAAGTTTCTTTCTCCATATTGAATTCCATATTTTTATAGTGTATTGATGTTATCATGGGTCCCTATTTGCTTGAGTTTAGAGTGCATTATTTTTAGTGTAATATCATCATTTTTTCTTTTAGCATGTATTAGGTTCAATATGTGTTTTATGTTTATTTTTACAATGCATTGATTTCATGTAGAGTCATTATGTCCATTTATATGATAAGTCATATATTTCAACATGATATATTTATTCTTAATTTTAAAATGCTTTGAATTTTACATGGCATATTTATGTAGAAGAGTATCAATCAACATGAATTGATTTTATGTGGGGTCATTATGTCCATTTATATGAAAAGGCATATATTTCAACATGATATATTTATGTTTAATTTTAAAATGATTTTAATTTTACATTGCATATTTATGTATAAGAGTCTCAATCAACAATCAATTCATGAAGAGTGATTATATCACAAGTGAGGTTTGAACCTAAGTAAAAAGGATAACATAAGTGAGGTTTGAACCTAAGTAAGAAGAATAGAAACTCTCCTCTCTACCATTGAGACTGAACCCAATGACAAATATTACATATCAATTTAAGATTAAAATAAATCTAAATTAATATGAAATTTTATTCATTAATCATTTATTTTTAATTTTAATTTATTAACTATATATACAAAATGAAAATAACTTCTATAACGCAATGAAAGTAAATAAAACTCCATAAAAATAAATCTTGTAAAACTAATTTCTATACAATCTAGTTAAAAATACTAAACCTCATATAAACATACTTCATGTTAATGATTTGTCATAAAAATCATCAATCAATTATTTATATTTTAATAATAATAAAAAAATCAATTAATTAAATTTTAATAAAATTATTTATATTTTAATAATAATAAAAAAATCAATTAATTAAATTTTAATAAGCATATACATAGTGAAAAAGAATGTTAGACAATTCCTAAATATAACTTTTGGATTATAAAAATAAAATTTTAAATAAAACTATGTAATTTCTTGCCTCTCTTAAGGTTTAATAAAGCAAATTTAATCTCACTAGATATTAATCATTATCATCACTTAAACTCTAATAGAATTATTTTTTAATATGTAAATGATGAGTGAATATCATGAATATGAACATTAGATATTATAAAAATAAATAAAATAAATTTATCATGATATTGGATCTCAATCAAATTTATATTAACAAAACATAAATGCAATTTAAAACATTTTTCTCACTTTAATTTATTTAATTAAGTAATGATAAAGTTCAATTTTTTTTATTTTTTTTTGGTAAAAATAAATTGCAATTTCTTGATAAGTTATATAATATTATGAACTCAAACACCCATCAACACCAATTGAATTTAGTTAAATCAAATATATCTCTTTCAATTTTCATGAAATAATGATATTTAAAAAAACTAGTTCAATTTAGTTAAATTAAATGTATCTCTTTCAAGTTTCATGAAATAATTAAATTAAATGTATCTTTTTCAATTTTCATGAAATAATGATATTTAAAAATACTAGTTGAATTTAGTTAAATTAAATGTATCTCTTTCAATTTTCATGAAATAATTAAATTAAACGTATCTCTTTCAATTTTCATGAAATAATTAAACTAAAAGTATCTCTTTCAATATTCATGAAATAATGGTATTTAAAAACATTGTTGTAATGGAAGTTAAATATTTTCCAATAATTTAAATTTTACAAATTTTGGCGAAATTCCCTTAAGCATGAAAATTGTCATAAAATGGTGCCCGAGTTTTATGGTCCTTATACCGTTATCAAGCATGTGCGATAGCTGGCCTATGAGTTAGCTTTCCCCAGTCATTCTAAGCTCCATCCTGTTTTTCATGTTTCCTTCTTAAAGAAGGTGATTGGAACTAAGTGCCAAACTCAAACCAACCTTCCCAAGTTGGACGAAAAAGGCTCCATTTGGATACAACCACAAGCTGTTTTGGGCCAGGGTGAGCGTCATCTGCATTAGTGAACCATCACGGAAGTGTTAGTCCAATGGAAAGATACAACTCCATCATATGCCACTTGGGAACCAACTACCATTCTGCAACAATTTCCTCATCTCAAGCCTTGAGGACAAGGTTTTTTTTAAGGGGGAGGACATGTTAGGGACCTAACCCCTCACATAGGTAGAATAATATATTTCCATGTAATAAAGGTCAATATTAATAAGGTGTAGAAATACGCAAGAATAAGTCAAATGTAAGAAGACCTAATAGAAGGTTCCACTTCTAGAAGGATCTTCCTCTAGATTGTTCTTTTGATAGACATATTTAGTATAAACAGGAGTCTAGGGTATGAAAAGTTTTTTCTTGGATATTATTGTAATAGAGCTCTCCTCTGCTAGAGGTTTCCCCCTCGAAGATGCAAGTCAACATTAATCTGAGTAATCAAATTTCTCTTTCTCGTGTTATTTTGGTATTATTTTGGTATTATTGTGGTGTTGTTCTAGTTATATCATAGTTTATCTGCCATTTATAGCTAATTATTTATGTTCATCATACTATTTTATATTTGGAATATTGCAATTATGCATTGTGATTCTGCAAATAAAATTTGGGACAAACTTCAAAATGTTTATGAAAGGGATTCCAAAGTTAAGGATGACAAGCTTCAAACTTACAGAGGTCAATTTGAACAACCGAGGATGAAGGAAGATAAAAAAAAATTGTAGCTTACTTTTTACGTGTTGATGAAACAGTGAATGCAACTAAAGAACCGAGAGAAGAAGTTGGTGAATCTATAATTGTTCAAAAATTATTGAGATATGTTCCAATGTGATTTGATCCTAAGATTTCAGCATGCTATAAGAAAGAGAAGATCTAGGTACGATAATCATGGATGAGCTACATGGAATATTTACAACTTATGAAATGAGAATAGTACAGAAAAATCCATCCATATAAGAATCAACTTTTAAAGCATCCAAAAGGACAAAGAAGAATAAAACTCATGAGTCAAATCCAAATTATAGTTGTAGCGATGATGCATATGAGGATGAAGAAATGGCCAACTTTGTAAGGAAGTTTAATAAAAGAACCAACAAGTACAAAGGTATGCTTCCCTTGAAATGTTTTAATTGTGGTAAAATTGGTCATTTAGAAAATAAGTTTCCTTATGCGAAGAATTCATATATTGATGAAGAGAAAGATTCCAAGAAAGAAAAGAAATATCAAAAGGGAAACATGAAAGATAAAAGGAAAGTCTTCAAGACAAATATCTAGTCAAGAGAAAAAAATTCTTCATCTGATTAATATGATGAAAGCGAAAGTGACTCAAAGAGATTACTCTTTATGGACATGTAAAATAAGAAGAACAACGAATAAGTTGAAGTGGATCTTGAGGAAAAATTAATCAGTTTTTTAGTTGAGTTGAAGAAAGAACTGAAGAAAAAAAAAACATTCAAAGAAGAAAACATTTATTTGAAAATCCAACTTGAAGAAGGAAAGAGAAAGGAAGAAGTAATGCAGATCTAGATGATAAAGAAATAAAAAGAGTGTGAGAATATTGAAAAGGGAATCGTTACATTGAGAGTTGAAGTCAACAAGCTTAGCAAGAACTTGAAAATTTCTCAAATGTTAGAAAACATTCTTAATAGTCAAAGGGCATACAATGACAAATATGGACTAGGATATAAGAATTTTCATTTTGAGGAAGGTTCAAGTTCCATGACATAAAAAAGGAGTTATGCACAAGTTTTGGAAGGAAGGAATCATGGTCAACAAGAATAACAAATGAATGAATACATAAGACCTTATACATTCAGGAAAAACAGAAGCTTCAATCATTGTGAAATAAAAAACCAAAAAGAAGATTTTGATCATCCAAGACAGGACTTGAGAAGGAATACACCAAAAAGAAGATCATTCACTCCCAGGTATGTAAATTTGTTTTAAGGTCATTGTTTTAATTGTACTAACTTTGGACATAAACTTGTAGATTGCAAGTCTTATGAAAGAAATGATCAAGTAAGAAATTCTTATGTCACTCCACATAATATTGAATGTTACAAATTACACAACTATGGACACATAGCTCAAAATTGTAGAAGCATGATAAAGCCTTCTATGAAATAAAATATTGATGACATATACAAGAAGTCTTGGAGAAGAAGTAAAACACAAGAAGAACAAGAAAGTGAAGAACAACTCGAAGGAATCGTACTTATAGGATTTGCAGCAGCACAACATCATGATGAATTTACAATAAAATAAGAAGGTGTCACAATTCAGGCATAGGATGATGAAGAATATGTTGAAATTCAGGATGATGACAAAATTCAGAAAGAGGATGAAAATGAATATGTCTCCACAGAGGAAGAGGAATATTAATATGCATCAGAGAAGGTATTGTTTTGATCCATTAGGCTTTGATCGATTAAGAAAGCATTTACATAGACAAAAGTTTATGATTGTATTTCACGTATGTATTGAGGAAAGGATATATTTAGTATAGGTTTTTCCATATATGCAAAGTTCTGTTTACAAATGGAGAATACCAGTGGACACATTTTATATGTAATGGTCAATTATAGCATATTCGAGAGAAGTCTTCATAATAGTATAGTGACAAATGGATTAGCATTGTGGACAATTGATTAGCAGAGTTATGAAAAGTTTGTGACATATGGATAGGGATGTATTCATGAGATTCTTAGCAGTGTATTAACTATTGGAATCAGTTAGAATTAGTTGTTAATGAAAATGAAAGAAGTGAAAGGAACAATAGAACATGGAAAGATAAACTGTGAAGAGAGGATATATCATCAAAATAAAATAATTGAACAATATGGTCAAGTGAACATGAAAAGTGAATGAAGAAATCAATTAATGAATTTTTTTTTATATATGTGAGTGAATTTCAAGAGGAAGCACCAATGGAAAATAAAAAGAACTAGAAAAGATGAAAGGAAATAAATAAATGTAGACCTACATCGATGTACATCTTGCACAAAGGTCAAGAGAAGAGAAATCATCAGAGAAAGAGATCTATAAAGGAATATCAGTAGCATGAATACAGGGGGAGTTACCCTTTTTCAAGGAAGGACAGAAATAACAAAGGCACGTTAACAAGGACAAAGAATATATGCATGATAGCAGAGGGAGCAACCCCAATGAGATATACCCTTTTCCATTGATGTCAAATGGGGAGAGTGAGAAACATTGATGACGAGCAATGGTCACAGGGGAGGCATGAGTGTTGGAGCATAAATATTTCCATCAATGTTGGTGTTTCTATCAATGCCAAAGGTGAAGATTGTTGGACAGTTGGTTTTCATTGATTTCAACCTATAGAGATTGATTTCAACCCTTGGAGAGGTCTAAAGATTTGGATAATATTGTTGGACAATTGATTAATATTTGTATGATCAAGATTGATGAAGAGTTAGTTGGGTGCATTTGATGTAGTCTAGATGGAGCCCCTTTATGTGTTGTTATGGGACCCAAAGTTGGTTGACGAATATTGAAATGAAGCATAGTGAAATTGCAAGACATTAATAGATGGATAATCATTGGAGTTTTGTTTCCGGTGATATGTGGTACACCACATGGTTCCTCACGTTTAGGGAGATAGGGCCTTATGAAGTTGGAAGCCCTAAAGAATGGTCAAGAATCTCTAGTTGGTTACAAGTTAATCAATGAAAGGGTAAAGTGGTTGTAACAAGAAATATATATAATCCCTAATTTTAAGGCAAGGTTACATAGAAAAAGTATAAATACCCCTCAAGGAGTCATTCAAAAATAAACACACACTTACAATTGAATATCTATCTTGTTAATGTTATGGTCTAGTATTGTGATCTTTTGGCTAGTTTGTGACGACACTTTTCTGAGGTAGAAAAGGAAGATTCAAGGTGAAAGTCTCAGAGTTGAAAAAAAAATGACTAATCCTAGTTTGCGAGGTATATACGGGTTACAATATAGAAGGGAGTGAATGTATGTGGGATACAATGGAGAAATGCATTGATATCTGTGGGTAGTTGATCCATATTATTTTCAGCACGAAATGAGAGTGGAGATATAATAAATAAATGTACAGAGATATCTCGGATATCCAATATTATAACATAAATATATCATAGATCCAACCATAAACACAAATATACAGTAATACACAATTTTATATTAATGAGTGAAAATGAACAAAGACTGTAAAATACAGAGTGAAAGACTCGCTAGAATGGTGACAACTTATCTATGAGAAGATATCTGATGGCTACTCTCATATGTGAGAAGATAATTTTACAATGAGGCTCCAAAGGCCTCTTTATCATAAAGAAAATCCAAAACCCTAACCCCGAAAGATGAAAAGCCAACAATTTTGTGGACCTCGTTTTGGGTAGTTTGTTGTATCAACTTTCTGGGGGCATAACTTTGGCATACAATCTCATTTTGGGGTGCACGATAGTTTGTTGGAAAGATATAGTTGAGAAAATTCGTTTGGGGGGATCAATCAGAGACTTTGGATATCGTTAAGAATATAGATCTAGAAAAAAATTTATTTAGGCCCTCAAAATAGCCCTGGAAGTTAAACACTGCTAAAAATAGTAAATTTCCAAAATTGCCAGAAAATTGTTTTGAGTGAGTTGGAAAAGGTGGGTAGCCACTGATATCCACCTGGATAAATCATCCCTCCTTCGGAAGAAATGGTCTCCATTGCATTGAGTTCCCGAGGGAGAGGGAAAATAATTTCCTGAATCGACATCTTGATGAGATGCTTGCCTTGTTGGAGAAGTTGTGTTGCTTATCTTTTTGAAGGTTTTCACGAACCTGTGGATGGAAGGGTTGGACCTTTTTAACTAGTATGGATACATGATATGTTTGTGTGAAGAAGGAATATTTGTGATTTTTTGCAGTCTTTTCGACCTGCTTCTGTTGGATAGAAGGTGCTTGGGCCAAGGCTGTAGTGGTTGCAGTATCCTTCTGTTAACCTTTTGAACAGATTGTGAAGAAGCTAAATTTTGTAGTATGAAATACTACCTTGCGACACTATTTAGGTGGGACAATAGTCAGAAACAACTTTGGTATCATGTAGAGATGACCCCCTAGAGTAAAAATGACACTACGAGGTCGAGACTCATAGATAACATCGTGCTTCGACATATATGGCTAGCCTAAGAGAACATCATAGACATCCAACATGGCAATGTCACATAATACCTCATCCTTGAAGGGATGGATGTCATGTGACAATAGGCACTGTTGGCTGACACAGAGATATTGTCCCTGGCAAAGACACCCAATGTTGTATGGTTGTGGGTGTAGTGCTTTCTACAATCCCAACTATTTGATGAACTCTATCGAGATGAGGTTCTTCTGGCTTCCACTATCAACAATAAAATGAAGCAGGGTCCCCTTGGCCCACATCTGTGAATGAAAAAGGTTCTCCCCCTCTTCAAGATCTATTGGTTCTTCTGGTTGAATTTTCATGGTCGCGACAATAGCAGTGGGGTTTGTGTTGATGATCTGTCTTCTTTGACTATTTTGTGAATCAGATTCTGAATCAGGGTTCGTCTCCTTGCCTTTGATTTAGGCCACCAATGATTGTTTTGAGTGAAATTCATCGGTGTTGTGCCAAGGGATTTTGTGGAAATCACATCATTTTCCAGTGTCCCTCTTCATTTTCCCATGACCCTTCTTTTCTTGTGTCTTGGAATGGTTTTCAGGAGACTGTTTGTGAGGGTTGTCTTTATCATACTTTGGTTGTTGCATATTCACAGACCCAAACTCTCATTTTTTCTGGTGCTTAAATTTATGCTCGATTTTAACAACATATCAGTAAGCAACACCAAGTGATGAGATGTCCAGAAAATTGATTTCAATTTGGATGTATCTATGTAGAGCCCCATGGTATTTCTAAACCAAATGTCATTCAGAGTCCTTGATACCCATATTGGTGCACAAGGTATGGAAGGTATTCATGAACTCCAAAATTGGTTTCACCCTCTCTTGTCGTAGTGTGGTCCATCTCATATATTGGTCCTCATAGTTTCCAACACAGTAATATTGTTCCTTTAACACGTCCACAAAAAAATCCCAAGTGGGATCAACCCCATATATTCCAAACTCTTTTGTGGAACTTTTCTCCCAATAAGTTTCCCACCAATGTTTGACATGGAGGAGAGATTTAGGGAGTGAGAAGGTGATATTTTCCCTGTCGGAAAAATGGTGAACAGAGAAATAACCTTATAGCAAATTTAATCATTTTTCTAGGGCATGCACATATATATGACCTTCAAATATGAGAGTATCAAAATCAAACTGTACCTTGAAATAAGAGGTGCTTCCAAAGTGGTTGTTTGATGAAGATGCGCCTGTCACTATTAGCATGCGTTGAAGGATGTGGGAAAAATTCTCCATCATTTTGTCTCTCTGTTGCATGAGAGCTTGCTCAAGAAACAAATTGATAGAATCATCTACTCTGTCATTTTCTTTTCCTACGCCATGGAGGGTTTCTTGGGAGTGCGAAAATGATTTTCTTCAAGACAGACCAGCTCGATACCCAAGTTGATATACTCATACCTCTTCAGGGACATGCACTGCAAAAAAAATGCTCAAGAGCAACATGCTTTGATACCACTGATCCAGATTACGTTCGACACGAAATGAGAGCGGAGATATAAGAAAGAAATGTACGGAGATATCTCAAATATCCAAAATTATAAAAGAAATATATCAGAGATGAAACCATAAACAAATATATACAATAATACACAATTTTCTATTAATGAGCGAAAATGTACAGAGACTGTAAAATATAGAGTGAAAGACTCACTAGAATGGTGGCAACATATCTTTAAGAAGAGATGTGATAGCTACTCGCATCTGTGAGAGGATGATTTTACAATGAGGCTCCAAAGGCCTTTTTATCATAAATAAAATCCAAAATTGTAACCCTGGAAAATGAAAAGCCAACAATTTTTTGGACTCCGTTTTGGGTAGTTTGGTGTATCAACTTCTCGGGGGCATAACTTTGGCATACAATCTTTGTTTGAGGCGCACAATAGATCATTGGAAAGGTATCATCGAGGATATTCATTTTGGGGGCTCAATGAGAGCCTTTGGCTGTCATTGAAAAGCTTGATCCCGTAAAAATTTAATTTAGGCCCTCAAAATGGCCCCGGAAGTTAAAAACTGCTAAAAATAATAAATTGCCAAAATTGCCAGAAAATTGTTTTGAGCGAGTTGGAAAAGTTGGATGGAAATTGATATCCACCTAGATTAGTAGTAGAAGAGAAATTTGAGGATCTATGAAAATATCATGAAATATTGAGTAAATTTTGGTCCCGAATCCCTAAAGTCTGAAGGAGAGTTACATGTCATTTTTACAAAGTTTCAGGACAACTATAGGTAACATGTATGCTTATGTGCAAGTCTTAAGGGTTACATGTTTGGTTATGGTATGGTACATGCTGATAATACATGATTGTATGGTACCTTTTAGTGATGTTATGATACATTGATTAGAAGCATTATTGGTTATCTTTGTATCTGGTTTGGTTACATGTTATGGTTTATACTTGAGGCTCGGTATACTATATTATGTTGTTGCATCTTCGTGATATTGAGGAGCTTTCTTGAGGCATATGTTTGTGAGATTTGGTTTATGACCTAAGACACATCATTGGATGCATGGTGCATGCTAGGTGAGGTCTACTTCGTGATATACATCGATGGTTTATATATTGGTTTATTGGTATATGGTGTATGGCATGATATGGTATATGATTGGTACATGATATGGTGTTGATGTACATGGTTGATGCTCATGGTTTTCACATGGTATGTTACATTATATATGGTACATGGTACATGTTTGATGCATGAGTGATACATGATATGGTACAGTATTGATACATACAGGTTGATGATACATGTTTTGCTATATGGTTGATGTTTTGTATGGTATAGTTGTTGGTGAATGGTTGATGCACGTGTTGTGATACATGTTGATGGTTTGGTACATGCTTGTTAGAGGCATGTATTGGTGATGTTGGACATCTAGTTGATATGTGTCCTTGGTATGTGATCCATGTGAGAGGATATGGTTAAATATCGATGACAATGAGAGGTTGGACAATTTGATTAGTGACAGGTTGATGTGATAGGTTACAAGTTGATGAGACAGTGACAGGGAAAGTGGTAGTGATTGTTGTAGTGACAGTTGGTCTACACTTATATTCAATGGGGACAAGATGGAGCAAGGAAAGGGGGTTGAATCCTCCTTCTGGTTGGAGCCAAATAATCAAGGATTTAGCTTCCTTCAGGTTTGATCTTGAGAATCAGGGAGGGGGTTGTAGCCTCATTTTAGTTGGATCCAGAGAATCAAGGAGTTGGATCTTCCTTCAGGTTGGAGTCTGAGAATCAGGGAGTTGTAGCATCCTTCTGGTTGTAGCTAGAGAATTCAGGGAGTTGTAGCTTCCTTTAGGTTGGAGCCTTTAAATAGGGGGTTGTAGCCTCCCTCTAATTGCAGATAGAGAATTAGGAAGTTGGTGTTTCCTATGAATGAATTCTTGATATATATAAGAAAGAATTATGTGGTTTTCTCCCATTTGGGTTTCCACATAAATACTGGTGTACTATGTATTTTATGTGATGTTGATGACATGCTGCGACTTATGATTATATGCTCATGATATATTGAATGCAATCATAGATGATACATTGATGATAAACTGTTGAAAATTGTTGTTAAAGTGAAAGAATATATATTGTGGTTAAAAGTGGAAAACGTGTTCATACTGATTCACCCACCCCTCTCAGTATTACAACATAGGGCACGTGGTAGTTTCATGCATAAAGCGTCTTTCGGTGTTGTCTTCATGTCAAGTCCAAGATTGGACACCATTTTGTCTCTTCATCCCATGGTAAAGGATCGAATGTTATTAGATAAGGTCATGGTGTAGGAGAAAACAAGGTTATATGCATGTGGAATTTGTACTCGACCCTGTGCGAAATTAAGGAAGGTAGTATGTTCAGAGCCTTATTCGGATTTATGTGTGATGGATTTTATGGGGGATGGGAGTGAATTAATGATACAAGGGTATGCACGGGTACAGGTTCTTGTGATAGAATTTGTTAATGAAGCTGGTGGGAAGGAGTGTCATGTGAAGGCATCATTGTAATATATGGTTGTGACATGGAGAAGGCAAAGGATGCATGTATAATTATGATTTCCCCTGGTTGCATTGCATTTATATAAATAATTAATCTCTTAATGTCCAGTTGGGCGATCAATTCTCTAAGGAGCAGTGAAAATTGGAATTATAATTTCATTTTGATTCTTTCTCGGTGGACCTTGGGTGGAAATTCAATACGCAGAAAAGATCTGGTAAGTGTCATTGAAAATATTTTGAATTAATTTGGTCATGAGGACAATAGTTTTGAGTATATTGGCCAAGTTTCCAACTGGGTTGGTGGCATCTTGGTATTTTCCTCCAGAAGTAACTAAAATTACATCCTTGTGTGTCATTTATGGTTCCTTCTACTCTTGGGTTGCATTCGGGAGAGTTGGAAGTTGGTAGGTTCAGTGGTTGGCAGTGTGGCAGCTAGACTTCGAGTTGGATTGAATAGTAATCATAGGCACAGGATGGCAGGAAAGGGGATGGGTTCTCGGTCCAGACATAGGAGGAAATGGATGATAATTTCTTTATAAATTAGAAGTTGGAAATCAAGATTAATTCCCTGAGATCTACAGCTTCATTTTCCTTAGAGACACTGGGACAATATAAATTACTAATTGGGAAACTACAAGATGAGGTGGACTAATTTAGAAGACGTGGGGAATCTTTGCAACATCAATTGGATCAACAAGAGGTAGGGATGGAGTCACCGATCCAAGCTAAGGACTCATGGTGCTTGTAGAGGTTAGAGGAGAAGCAGAAGAGGTCGTTGTCAGATATTAACATTGAAGTGGTGTCCTCAGATGATGTTTTTTTTGTAAAATGAAATGGCATGAGTTCATCTTTTCCAAGATTGGTGTGCTTTGTTTTGTCATTAAAATTCTCGATGTATTTTACCGGACTCATTCCATACACTATGGCAATAGGAGATTATATATCTATATGAAGGATATAGAAACATGGTTAATAGCTGGAACTTAATTTTTTTTTCTGTTATGCTAATCAGTTCCTAGATTTTGTACTGAGCTACTTTGATCGTTCCCTTTTTAATGAATAAAATTTTCCAGTCTTTGTTAAAAAAATTATTCAAAAATTTTGGACAAAGTTTGTTTAATTTAATAAATCTTTCAACTAAATGAATGAATGAATGAATTATATATATATATATATATATATATATATATATACATATACTTTTAAAAATTGATTTTAATGTAATTAATAAATTATTAAAGATTATAAAATTTAAAAGAATGAATAACATCTTTATAAGATTCATTTTCATAAAAGAAAAAATTAAATCCATCAATATTTGAACAACATAAACATCCTATTTCTCAAACCATTGTGGCATAAAGATTTGATTCTAGAGTGTAATGAAATTCATGCTTTAGGGTTTCCGCAGGGGTGTAAGGTTTAGGGTTTCTGCAGAGTACTAGCTATTGCAGACTAGATGTGGCGATCTCTACTAAACCTAGGGGGATAGGAATATGGTCAAAACATGGTAAACATGGCGTGGATGGTGGATCCAATGGACCTTACATGGGAATATGAGGGTGCGTTTTGGGCCAGTGATGGGATATTTCTTACCGATCACACCCATAAGTTGTTGTATGATTGCATGCGCCAGGTGTCCTGTATGTTAGAGCTAGTTTCAAAGAAATTTTTCCATCCATCTCAGGAATACCTCCAATCGTCCTTGAATGATATATGTGGAAAGGTTCTTGATATCATTCACATGAAGGTCATGCGCATGGGTGGGGTTCGTCGCATGGGCGAACCTCCTCGGGGTGACTGTGATAATGATACACCAAATAACCATTCTGGCACTTCCCCTAGAGATATTTTGTTGGGTGTACCAGAGAGGAACCCTCCTTCGTGTGCTAATGGTGTTGGTCTTAATTGGTCTTCTGGTATAAATTCTCTTGCTCATAAAAAAAACAAGAGATGGAAGGTGCGAGAGACTAAACCTATTTGTGTTCTCGGTAGGGATGTTGCAATGGACAAAGTAACTAGTTTAGTGACCAAGGCCTTAGTGGGGAAGTTTTAATATACCAAAATGAACAAGGAACAACTGGTTGATTGGGTTCTGAGATTTTCGAAACCTCTCCTAGATTACTTCCCTAGATTTAGCCTCCTTTCAAACCATTAGTTGGTTTTCCACTTTCTGACTGAGGGGGATTTGCAGATAATTATGAGCTCTACATGGATTATCAGTAGAGATATTTTAATGATAAAGTGATTGTATTGGGTCTTCAATCCATACACAAAAAAATTCTCAAAGAGGTTTCTATGGATGCTACTCCCCGACTTTCCAAGAGAGTTCTGGTCTATCAAAATACTTGAGGCCATTACTAATTATGTTGGAAAGTTTATATTTTATGATGATCAATCTCTTAGTTGGAGTAACAATAGACTCGCCTGGGTCCTAGTGGAAATGGACTTGGACAAAGTTTTACCAGATGAAATTGAGATATATATTGAGGATACCTACATTTGTAAATTTTTCGACTACTGGAGGGAGCCTTTCCGCTACCACAACAATTGGTAACATTGTCACCTTAAGTCAAAATTTATTTCATTCTAGGAGCAATGAAACACTATAATGAATCTTGGTGTGAATGCAAACCACACCATTCAATCCCTAACAAATCACTTTGACAAAGGCACCTTCCTTGGTACGATGCAATTATTTTTCCCATCCTTTTTTAGGAAACTTTCCTAGGAAGAATTTGAATATTTAAGAAGCAATGAGAACTAGGCTCTAGAGGTTTTTGGTGATTTTTGAGATATTCTTATGAAGAAGTTTGTCGACCCATATGTCGGTTCTGGAACTTGGCCTAAGGGTTTGGCATTAGTAAACAATCCACTTTTCCCACCTGTACCTAGTAAACCTGTCTCCACTCCCTATTGTGTTTCATTAAATGAAGAAATGAGTAACAAGTTTGAATACAAAGAATGGGTCGAGGCACCATGGAGTAGGGACAATTTTTATCTCTCCCTCCCTTATGAAAACTGAATGTCCTATAGACCCTTTAGGTGATGATTGTATCACTATTGAAACTTTTCCAATTTGTCCTTTGAGCCTTTCGGTAACTTCTATGGATTCTTTATCGCCTTCCCCTATCCATATATACAACAGTTTTCAAAATCCCTCTTCCATCATTGATCGAAAAAACGTTATTCTTAGGAAAAATCCTCGACCCCTCTTACTTAAGAAGACTCCTTTAGAAATAAAAGGAGGCCTGGCATTGATTGGATCGAAGGACCCTATTAATTTAGGACATGTTTGTCCTCTTGATCATATTCTCCCTTCTTTTTCATCTTCTCCCTCAGATAGAATGCCCCTCTTGACCCTTACATCAAGCCAGTTGACTGTCAATGTTCCACTATGATCATCTTCTCTTTCAACCTCCGTGGGTTTGGGGGACCCACAAAAGTCGCATCCCTCAACATACTCCTTGAGAAGGTAAATATTGATATTGTCTTTCTTTAGGAAACCTTGGTGAATTGCGTGAAGGCTAAATCTGTTTTTCTTGAATGTTTATCAATGTGGAAATGTGTTGCACTAGACCCTAATGGTTGTTCGAGTGGTTCATTGTCTAAATGGAACCCTGCATATGCTCAGCTGTGTGCATTTGGCACCAATGAAGGTATTTTATTGGAGGTTAGATTCAAGGACTCTACCGATAGGGTTAAACTTCTCAACTTCTATGCTCCTTACAAAGAAAGAGAATGCTTCAAGAAGCCTCTTATGGAATGTTGATTATTGGGAGAAGACGGATTTATAATAGCTGGCGATCTAAATTTTACTTTGTCTTCTCGAGAGGTGTGGGGGCCCATGGCTAGAAGCCATCCATTACTGGACTATTTTTCAAATCGTTTACTCATGGTTGGGATACTGGATCTCCAACTAAGCCATTTGGTTCCCACATGGAGGAATGGAAGATCTGGGTCGGCTGGTATATCGAAAAGATTCGATCAGTTCCTTTTTTATGAAAATTTTCTTGGTAGAAAAAAAAGGACCATATCCTGGATTATTAATTCCACCTTGTTGGATCTTAATCCGATTTGTTTATCATTGGAAACGTATACTCATAAAGTTTCCCCACCCTTTAAATTTAACATCACATGCATTTCTGATCCATAATTTACTACTCTTGTTAGAAATACTTGGCATTCAATGGCTAATTGGTTGGACAGTTCACATATCCTTATACTTCATACAAAACTAAGAAACCTAAAGAAATAAGTTGTCCATTGCGAGTCATATAAAAAGAAGAAACTTCACATAAATCTCCTTCTCATTGAACAAAAAATGTACAAGGTATTTGATAAATGCCCATCACATGTGTTCTCGCACGGAGATCTGAACCTTCTCAAGTCTCATAAACAAAGAAAATATAAGATTTTATAAATGGAAGAATCCACCTGGAGGCTTAGAAGCCAAGCTATATGGATTGAAAAGGGCAACAATAATACCAATTTTTTTCATAAGTATGCTACCCATAGAAGAATTCAAAATATTATATGGGACATATCTGATGAAGAAGGATGCACCAAATCCACTGATAATGATATTAAGGAGATAGAAATACAAGCATTTAATATCACAAATTAAGGAGATTGGAGAAGCGGACACATACAACCATAATAAATTTATCAAAGAAGTGCCGAGGTTCTTCAATGATGTAGAAAGTGATGAGATCGGTAAACATATCACTTTAAAAGAAGTTGAGGAAGTGGTTAGTAAAATGCCAAGGGACAAAAGTCTTGTCCAAGATGGGTGGACTCAAGAACTTTTCCATTTTTACTTTGACCTTATGGGGGAGGACCTTGTTAAGGCTATTGAGGAATCCAAAATAATAGGTCATATCCTAGGATCTCTCAATGCTACCCTTTTTGCACTCATTCCTAAAGTGAGCAGGCCCGATACCTTCCATGATTTTAAGCCTATATCCCTCTGTGAATTTGTATATAAAGTTATCTCCAAAATTATTGCCTCCAGGTTGAAAGATAAATTGGTTTCTTTCATCTCTTCTGAATAGTTTGGATTCCTTAAAGATAGACTGATCTTTGATGATGTGGGGATAGCACAGGAGTGTTTGTACACTGCTATGACAAACAAATTAAGCTAAATTATTATAAAACTGGAATTAAAGAAGGCACATGACAAAGTGACCTCGCAATTTGTGCAGTTAATGTTGATAGAAATGCGATTAAAATGGGAGGTCACACAATGTATTATGGCTTGTGTTTCCCATTTAAATGTGGAAGTTATGGTAAATGGTTCCCCTATAGATTTCTTTAAAATCTATTCAGGGTTGCGACAGGGATTCCATCTTTCTCCATTACTTTTCCTTTTGATAGTGGAATGTTTCAGCAGACAATTGAAAAAGGTTGTAGAAGAAGGGAAATTTCATGGCATCAAAGTTGTAGACTATCATAACTCATTTATTTTTCATTGACGATGTGCTCATTTTAGGCATTCGAAAGTTTCAGGATTGGATGGATTTCCAGTCTATATTAACAAAAAACATTTTTGGTTTTGGTATGGATGTAAACTGCCATAAATCTTGTTTCCTTTCACAAAACATAGATTCAAGTCTGGAGCAATGGATGCAAGCAACATTTTATATACAGTTTGTAAGTATTAATGAAGGAATGAAATATCTGGGTTTTTATATAAAACCAAATAATTCTAGGGTGGAAGATTGGAAGTGGTTGATTCAAAAGTTGGAGAAGAAGATTGGGAACTGGATCTCTTTGGGAGGAAGATTAATTTTAAATTTTTTTGTCTTACAAAGTCTTCCTATCTACTAGCTAAGCCTTGTCAAGATTTCTTCCTCTATATTACACAGGATCCAACATCTCATCTCTAACTTCATATGGAGGGGAGATAGAAAATCTTTAGTATTCCACTTAGAAAATTGGCAAAAGATAGCTATACCTAAGGACAATGGGGGACGGGGTATTTGAAACCTATATTGGTTCACACAATCACTATCTTCCAAGTCATGTTGGAGGGGTGTTTTCGGTAAGGGTTTGTGGAATTTGGTTTTAAAGAAGAAATACCTCAAAGGCATTGATTTGACTTTTTGGTTGCACAAAGAAGAATATAAGTTCCCGGTGGCATTAATCATCTGAAAAAAATTCACGAGTTCATTGCCAATTATCAAAGGATGGCTTGTTTGGTCGATAGGATGTGGAAAGAAGAGAATGATTGGGTTAGACCCATTCATTGGATGCAATGCATCATTTAGAATCTCAAATTCACTAATCCGACATCTTAATAATTTACACATTTTCTCTTTAACACAGGTGGCTCTCCCCAATGCACCTCGCACACAGCAAAGTTGGCTCGAGGTGGATCACCTTGGTCTTTCGAGAGAGATGGCTACATAATGGAACAACTATCACACTATGCTTCGGAGTAGTGGAATTTCATTGAATAATTCAAGTGATAATATTGTTTGGTATTGGAATAGAGCTTTGGGTTCTATAATTCCCAATTTAGCATATCAATCCATAACTTATAAATTTATCTCGACTTAAAAAAGATGGTGGTATAAGGTTATATGGTCAATTAATATTCTAGGAAAAATCATATGTTTCATGTGGCTTTGTCTGATGGACTATATTCTTACTGGAGAAAATTATAGGAGACTTGGAGGGATAGGACCTTTGGTTCACATTCTCTGTCTCAGGGATGAAGAGACAACCTCGCATATTTTCGTGCACTGTGAGATTTCTCAAATCATTTAGCAAGACATATTTAGTTACCTAAAGATTTCATAAGCATAGGACTGCCCTACTTTAGGTGAAAATATGTTCCAATGGTTTACTTCTTATCCAAAATTGAGGCATATACCTTTCCTGGTATTATGGGGTATTTGGAAGTACAAAAATAAAATTGTGTTTGAAAATTTTCCCATACATGACTCTAGAACTGCCACAAATATACTTCTATCACTTAAAGAACATACAAGGGCAAGTGAAGATGATAAACTTGATTACAGTCTTAATCGGCTTATGTGGTATTGATATTTTTCTTAAACTAAGTGTAGTTCATTCCTTAATCTATTTTGCAGGTGGTGAAGGAAATAATATGAAATATGAGGTTATGGGTTTATGGGGTCTCTTATACTTTGCATCTAGATTATGCATAAACAAGTGGATGGTTGCTAGAGATTCTAAAGTAACTATTGATTGGATTGCAGGAAAAAAAAAGTTGATTCTATTATATCTAAATTCATGGAAATCAAAGATCATGAGTTTAAAAGATACTTTCAATGGGGTTAAATTTATGCATGTACACAGAAAATTCAACACTGAAGGAGATACACTCTCCAAACATGCTCTAAGTTGTTCTATGGGATGGCTATATTATGAGGAATCTATAGAAAGAGATCATGAGGAATCTATAGAAAGATCGTAAGCACATACTTAAACATTAAGAACCAAATGTTATTATTTTTGTATATGACATGTATCTGTCATCCTTTCTCTAACAAGTACTATTTAGTTGAATCTTATTATTTTCTGAAGGAAATATTATGATAGATATACACAAATATGAATATGGATAGATAAAGTTCTTTGAGAGTTTTACAAGATTCATATGTAATATAAAGTTTCTCTTGCTTTCTAATAGAATAACACTGAAACTGTTTCTTTCTGCCTGAAAAAAAAAAAGAATAACATCTTTATAAATATAATTTTTTTATACTTTAACTAAGTTTTTTATATCTGAAATGTTGTAGTTTAGAATGAAAAAATGAAACAAGAGTAATTATCATTTACTATCAAGCGAGTCCATAAAGAGAATAATGATAATAATAAAAGGAAGGCCATGGAATGAGAATAATGATAATAATAAAAAGAAGAATAGGGAAATTAAATGATGTAGGAGAATACTTGTTTTGAAAACACGGAGAAGGACCATTTAAAGAAAACATCAGTCATGATATTGGATTTTGAATAATTTAGCAAGCAGAGTAAATACTGAAAAGTCTGAACACAAGTCCATAGCATAATAGGATGCCCAACTGCTAAAATGACGAAAGCCAACAAGAAGACAAGAAAATAATGAGTTGCCAACAAACGAGTACGTAGATGGAAGATATGAAGGCGACAATGAAGACGGTGGGAGATTCGATTGAAGTCGACTGGAAATGAAATCTATCAGATGAGAACATGGAGAACGAGTATTTAAACGAGAGTCATGATGTGAATTTTGAAGGATTTAGATTGTACAGAAGGAGAAGTAGATTGGAATGTCTGAATGCTATCGTTTTAGATTGTACAGAAGGAGAAGTAGATTGGAGAAACCCAGCTGCTGGATGAGGTCGCGAACAAAAGATTTCATAGACAAAAGATATGAAGTTGACAAAAGGATACAGACGGTGGGAGATTCGCCAGACATTGATGGGAGATGAAATTGATGGGATGAGTAGGTAGTTTAGATGCTGCCAAAATTTATTAATCATTAAATGTTGTATGAAATTAATGAGATTAACAGGTGATCTAGACTTAAAGAAGTAACCAATTTAGAATTCCTGGAAATTGGCTTTGATGAAAGCTCTGAGATAAAGAGCAAAAAATAAAAGTCCCACTGATCGACACTCACCAATAAACAAATAGGAAAAAGTAACGTCGAAATTGTGGCAGAATAATTAAAGTTATATTTATTTATTTATTTGATGAAGTACATTGTATATGTTAATATATATATATATATATATATATATATATATATATATATAAAAGTTGAGAAGCTCAGATAACCCTATAATTATGAAAATTTTCTAGATTAATTAATTTTTTAATAAAAATATATAATGTGATAGAGATTTATTGATAATAAAATATTCTTTCTACTCTTTACACATCCATATACCTATGAAAAAGTTCTAGATTAATCAGTTTTTAATCAAAAATATCCAATGTGCCTTAGGACATGTCATTGTGCCTCCATTAGCATTAGCCCGCCTCATTAACACAAATTATTGATTAACATGCTTGCCACTTTAACTTGCAGGCAGCACCATGGCTGACAGACGTTTAGGGTTTGGGGGAACAGCACAGGGTTCCGGGGAACGTTTTGAGTGGCTGGGCTAATTGAATGTGAACAGTTTATATTGGAATAACAGTCATAAAAATAAACTAATTAATGTTGTCATATATATTGTGGCTGGGCTAATTGAATATGAACAATTTATATTGGAATAACAGTCATAAAAATAAACTAATT
>JZKD02S1674694.1:532286-544910 GCA_000966675.3 Picea glauca
TTTTGGGTAGTGATACAACTCTACTCACCCCTAAAACATTTTCCAAATTCTTACCAAATTATGATTGAGAAGATAATATGTTTTCTACAATATTTTTTTACACCCATCCTTATGTTTATTTTTATTTTTATGATACATTTATTCATGGATAATATTTTTCTTTTAATTTTAATAGTACATGGATTTCAAGTTGGTTTGTAAAAGTGAATTGATGTTGTTGGTAACATATTTGGAAAAGGTAATTCAATTCATCAATTAATAGTATACAATAAGTTTTTTTGTCCATATTGAATTCCATATTTTTATAGTGTATTGATGTTATCATGGATCCCTATTTGCTTGAGTTTAGAGTGCATTATTTTTATTGTAATATCATCATTTTTCCTTTTAGCATGTATTAGGTTCAATATGTGTTTTATGTTTATTTTTACAATGCATTGATTTCATGTGGAGTCATTATGTCCATTTATATGATAAGTCATATATTTCAACATGATATATTTATGCTTAATTTTAAAATGCTTTGAATTTTACATGGCATATTTATGTACAAGAGTATCAATCAACATGCATTGATTTTATGTGGGGTCATTATGTCCATTTATATGAAAAGTCATATATTTAAACATGATATATTTATGTTTAATTTTAAAATGATTTTAATTTTACATTGCATATTTATGTAGAAGAGTCTTAATCAACAATCAATTCATTAAGAGTGATTATATCACAAGTGGGGTTTGAACCTAAGTAAGAAGGATAACATAAGTGGGGTTTGAACCTAAGTAAGAAGAATAGAAACTCTCCTCTCTACCATTGATACTGAACCCAATGACAAATATTACATATCAATTTAAGATTAAAATAAATCTAAATTAATATGAAAATTTATTCATTAATCATTTATTTTTATTTTTAATTTATTTACATACAAAATGAAATGAAATTCTATAATGAAAGTAAATAAAACTCCATAAAAATAAATCTTGTAAAACTAATTTCCATACAATCTAGTTAAAAATACTAAACCTCATACAAACATACTTCATGTTAATGATTTGTCATAGAAATCATCAATCAATTATTTATATTTTAATAATAAAAAAAAATCGATTAATTAAATTTTAATAAACATATACATAGTGAAAAAGAGTGTTAGACAATTCCTAAAATATCACTTTTGGATCATAAAAATAAAATTTTAAATAAAACTATGTAATTTCTTGCCTCTCTTAAGGTTTAATAAACCAAATTTAATCTCAGTATATATTAATCATTATCATCACTTGAACTCTAATAGAATTATTTTTTAATATCTAAATGATGAGTGAATATCATGAATATGAACATTAGATATTATAAAAATAAATAAAATAAATTTATCATGATATTGGATCTCAATCAAATTTATATTAACAAAACATAAATGCAATTTAAAACATTTTTCTAACTTTAATTTATTTAATTAAGTAATGATAAAGTTCATTTTTTTTTTTTTTTGGTAAAATAAATTGCAATCTCTTGATAAGTTATATAAGATCATGAACTCAAACACCCATCGACACCAATTGAATTTAGTTAAATCAAATATATCTCTTTCAATTTTCATGAAATAATGATATTTAAAAACACTAGTTGAATTTAGTTAAATTAAATGTATCTCTTTCAAGTTTCATGAAATAATTAAATTAAATGTATCTCTTTCAATTTTCATGAAATAATGATATTTAAAAATACGAGTTGAATTTAGTTAAATTAAATGTATCTCTTTCAATTTTCATGAAATAATTAAATTAAAGGTATCTCTTTCAATATTCATGAAATAATGGTATTTAAAAACATTGTTGTAATGGAAGTTAAATATTTTCCAATAATTTAAATTTTACAAATTTTGGCGAAAGTCCCTCAAGCATGACAATTGTCATAAAATGGCGCCCCAATTTTATGGTCCTTATACCGTTATCAAGCATGTGCGATAGTTGGCCTATCAGTTAGCTTTCCCCAGTCATTCTAAGCTCCATCCTATTTTTCATGTTTCCTGCTTAAAGAAGGTGATTGGAACTAAGTGCCAAACTCAAACCAACCTTCCCAAGTTGGACCAAAAAGGCTCCATTTGGATACAACCACAAGTCATTTTGGGCCAGCGTGAGCGTCATCTGCGCTAGTGAACCATCAAGGAAGTGTTAGTCCAGTGGAAAGATACAACTCTAACAGCTGTCACTTGGGAACCAACTACCATTCTGCAACAATTTCCTCATCTCAAGCCTTCAGGACAAGGTTTTTTTTAAGGGGGAGGACATGTTAGGGACCTAACCTCTCACATAGGTAGAATAATATATTTCCATGTAATAAAGGTCAATATTAATAAGGCATAGAAATAAGGAAGAATAAGTCAAATGTAAGAAGACCTAATAGAAGGTTCCACTTCTAGAAGGATCTTCCTCTAGATTGTTCTTTTGATAAACATATTTAGTATAAACATGAGTCTAGGGTATGAAAAGTTTTTTCTTGGATATTATTGTAACAGAGCTCTCCTCTGCTAGAGGTTTCCCCCTCGAAGATGCAAGTCAACATTTATCTCAGTAATCAAACAACTCTTTCTCGTGTTATTTTGGTATTATTTTGGTATTATTGTGTTGTTGTTCTAGTTATATCATAGTTTATCTTCCATTTCTAGCTAATTATTTATGTTCTTCATACTATTTTATATTTGGAATATTGCTATTATGCATTGTGATTCTGCAAATAAAATTTGGGACAAACTTCATAATGTTTATGAAGGGGATTCCAAAGTTAAGGATGCCAAGCTTCAAACTTACAGAGGTCAATTTGAACAACCAAGGATGAAGGAAGATACAAAAAATTGTATCTTACTTTTTACGAGTTGATGAAACAGTGAATGCAACTAAAGAACCGGGAGAAGAAGTTGGTGAATCTATAATTGTTCAAAAATTATTGAGATATGTTCCAATGAGATTTGATCCTAAGATTTCAACGTGCTATAAGAAACAGAATATCTAGGTACGATAATCATGGATGAGCTACATAGAATATTTACAGCTTATGAAATGAGAACAGTACAGGAAAATCCATCCATATAAGAATCAACTTTTAAATAATCCAAAAGGACAAAGAAGAATAAAACTCATGAGTCAAATCCAAATTATAGTTGTATCGATGATGCATATGAGGATGAAGAAATGGCCAACTTTGCAAGGAAGTTTAATAAAGGAACCAACAAGTATAAAGGTATGCTTCCCTTGAAATGTTTTAATTGTTGTAAAATTGGTCATTTTGAAAACAAGTTTCTGTATGCGAAGAATTCATATATTGATGAAGAGAAAGATTCCAAGAAAGAAAAGAAATATCAAAAGGGAAACATGAAAGATAAAAGGAAAGTCTTCAAGAAAAATATCTAGTCAAGAGAAAAAAACTCGTCATCTGATTAATATGATGAAAGCGAAAGTGACTCAAAGATATTACTCTTTATGGCCACATAAAATAAGAAGAACAACAAAGAAGTTGAATTGGATCTTGAGGAAAAATCAATCGGTTTTTTAGTTGAGTTGAAGAAAGAACTGAAGAAAAACAAATCATTCAAAGAAGAAAACATTTATTTGAAAATCCAACTTGAAGAAGGAAAGAGAAAGGAAGAAGTAATGCAGATCCAGATGATAAAGAAATAAAAAGAGTGTGAGAAGCTTGAAAAGGAAATCATTACATTGAAAGTTGAAGTCAACAAGCTCAACAATAACTTGAAAATTTCTCAAATGTTAGAAAACATTCTCAACAGTGAAAGGGCATACAGTGACAAATATGGACTAGGATATAAGAATTTTCATTTTGAGGAAGGTTCGAGTTCCATGACATAAAAAAGGATTTATGCACAAGTTTTGGAAGGAAGGAATCATGATCAACAAGAATAAGAAATGAATGAATACATAAGACCTTATACATTCAAAAAAAATAGAAGCTTCAATCATTGTGAAATAAAAAACCAAAAAGAATATTTTGATCATCCAAGGCATGACTTAAGAAGGAATACACCAAAAAGAAGATCATTCACTACCAGGTATGTAAATCTGTTTTATGGTCATTGTTTTAATTGTACTAACTTTGGACATAAACTTGTAGATTGCAGGGGTTATGAAAGAAATGATCAGGTAAAAAATTCTTAAGTCACTCCACATAATATTGTTACAAATTACACAACTATGGACACATAGCTCAAAATTGTAGAAGCATGATAAATCCTTCTATGAAATAAAATATTGATGACATATACAAGAAGTCTTGGAGAAGAAGTGAAACACAAGAAGAACAAGAAAGTGAAGAACAAGTCGAAGGAATTGTACTTATAGGATTTGTAGCAGCACAACATCATGATGAATTTACAATAAAATAAGAAAGTGTCGCATTTCAAGCATAGGATGATGAAGAATATGTTGAAACTCAGGATGATGACAAAATTCAAAAAGAGGATGAAAATGAATATGTCTCCAGAGACGAAGAGGAATATTAATATGCATAAGAGAAGGTGTTGTTTCGATCCATTAGGCTTGAAGACTCCCAACAAATATGAATATTAAATAGGGGGATTCAGTGCAGTAGCTACTATAGATCATAGAACCATCCTTCAAGCAGTTTGACATATTTTCATAGACAGATTCAGAACTGTCAGATAAGAGGAAGTACAAAATGGGTGATTGATCGATTGAGAAAGAAGTTACATAGACAAAAGTTTATGATTGTATTTCACGTATGTATTGAGGAAAGGATATATTCAGTACAGGTTGTTCCATATATGCAAAGTTTTGTTTACAAATGGAGAATACCAGTGGACACATTTTATATGTAATGGTCAATTGTAGCATATTCAAGAGAAGTCTTCATAATAGTATAGTGACAAATGGATTAGCATTGTGGACAATTGATTAGCAGTGTTATGAAAAGTTTGTGACATATGGAAAGGGATCTATTCATAAGATTCTTAGCAGTGTATTAACTATTGGAATCAGTTAGAATTAGTTGTTAACGAAAATGAAAGAAGTGAAAGGAACAATAGACCATGGAAAGATAAAGTGTGAAGAGAGGATATATCATCAAAATAAAATAATTGAACAATATGTTCAAGTGAACATGAAAAGTGAATGAAGAAATCAATTAATGAATTTTTTTTATATATGTGAGTGAATTTCAAGAGGAAGCACCAATGGAAAATAAAAAGAACTCGAAAAGATGAAAGGAAATAAATAAATGTAGAGCTACATCGATGTACATCTTGCACAAAAGTCAAGAGAAGAGAAATAATCAGAGAAAGAGATCTATAAAGGAATATCAGTAGCATGAATACAAGGGGAGTTACCTTTTTTCAAAGAAGGACAAAAATAACAGAGGCACATTAACAAGGAGAAAGAATATATGCATGATAATAGAGGGAGCAACCCCAATGAGATATACCCTTTTCCATTGATGTCAAATGGGGAGAGTGAGAAACATTAATGACGAGCAATGGTCACAGGGGATGCATGAGTGTTGGAGCATAAATATTTCTATCGATGTTTCCATCAATGTTGGTGTTTCCATCAATGCCAAAGGTGAATATTGTTGGACAATTGGTTTTCATTGATGTCAACCTATAGAGATTGATTTCAACCCTTGGAGAGGTCCAAAGATTTGGATAATATTGTTGGACAATTGATTGATATTTGTATGATCAAGATTGATGAAGAGTTAGTTGGGTGCATTTGATGTAGTCTACCTGGAGCCCCTTTATGTGTGGTTATGGGACCCAAAGTTGGTTGAGGAATATTGAAATGAAGCATAGTGAAATTGCAAGTAAGATATTAATAGATGGATAATCATTGGAGTTTTGTTTCCGGTGATATGTGGTACACCATGTGGTTCCTCATGTTTAGGGAGATAGGGCCTTCTGAAGTTGGAAGCCCTAAAGAATGGTCAAGAAGCTCTAGTTGGTTACAAGTTAATGAATGAAAGGGTAAAGTGGTTGTAACAAGAAATATATATAATCCCTAAGTTTAAGGCAAGTTTACATAGAAAAAGTATAAATACCCCTCAAGGAGTCATTCAAAAATACACACACACTTACAATTAAATTCATATCTTGTTAATGTTATGGTCTAGTATTGTGATCTTTTGGCTAGTTTGTGATGACACTTTTCTGAGGTAGAAAAGGAAGATTCAAGGTGAAAGTCTCAGAATTGAAAAAAAAATGAGTAATCCTAGTTTGTGAGGTATCTGCGGGTTACAATATAGAAGGGAGTGAATGTACGTGGAATACAATGGAGAAACACATTGATATATGTGGGTAGTTGATCCATATTATTTTCAGCATGAAATGAGAGTGGAGATATAATAAAGAAATGTATAGAGATATCTCGGATATCCAATATTATAACATAAATGTATCATAGATCCAACCATAAACACAAATATACAGTAATACACAATTTTATATTAATCAGCGAAAATGAACAAAGACTGTAAAATACAGAGTGAAAGACTCGCTAGAATGGTGGCAGCTTATCTATGAGAAGATATCTGACAGCTACTCGCATATGTGAGAAGATAATTTTACAATGAGGCTCCAAAGGTCTCTTTATAATAAAGAAAATCCAAAACCCTAACCCCAAAAGATGAAAAGCCAACAATTTTGTGGACCCCATTTTGGGTAGTTTGATGTATCAACTTTCCGGGGGCGTAACTTTGGCATACAATCTCCTTTTGGGGTGCAGGATAGCTTGTTGGAAAGGTATAGTAGAGGAAGTTTGTTTGGGGGGATCAATCAGAGACTTTGGATATCATTAAGAATATAGATCCAAAAAAACTTTCATTTAGGCCCTCAAAATGGCCCTGGAAGTTAAACACTGCTAAAAATAGTAAATTTCTAAAATTGCCAGAAAATTGTTTTGAGTGAGTTGGAAAAGGTGCGTGGCCACTGATATCCACCTGGATAAATCATCCCTCCTTAGGAAGAAATGGTCTCCATTGCACTGAGTTCCCGAGGGAGAGGGAAAATAATTTCCTGAATCGACATCTTGATAAGATGCTTGCCTTGTTGGAGAAGTTGTGTTGCTTATCTTTTTGAAGGTTTTCACGAACCTATGGATGGAAGGGTTGGACCTTTTTAACCAGTATGGATACATGAGATGTCTGTGTGAAGAAGGAATATTTTTTATTTTTTGCAGTCTTTTCGACCTGCTTCTGTTAGATAGAAGGTGCTTGGGCCAAGGTTGTAGTGGTTGCAGTATCCTTCTGTTAACCTTTTGAACAGATTGTGAAGAAGATAAATTTTGTAGTATGAAATACTACCTTGCGACACTATTCAGGTGGGACAATAGTCAGAAACAACTTTGGTATCATGTAGAGATGACCCCCCAGAGTAAAAATGACACTACGAGGTCGAGACTCATAGATAACATGTTGCTTCGACATATATGGCTAGCCTAAGTGAGCATCATAGACATCCAACATGACAACATCACATAATACCTCATCCTTGAAGGGATGGATGTCCTGTGACAATAGGCACTGTTGGCTGACACAGAGATCTTGTCCATGGAAAAGACACCCAATGTTGTATGGTTGTGGGTGTGGTGCTATCGACAATCCCAACTATTTGATGACCTCTATCGAGATGAGGTTCTTCTGGCTTTCACTATCAACAATAAAATGAAGCAGGGTCCCCTTGACCCACATCTGTGAATGAAAAAGGTTCTCCCCCTCTTCAGGATCTGTTGGTTCTTCTGGTTGAATTTTCTTGGTCCCAACAATAGCAATGGGGTTTGTGTTGATGATCTGTCTTCTTTGACTATTTTGTGAATCAGATTCTGAATCAGGGTTCATCTCCTTGCCTTTGATTTATGCCACCAATGATTTTTTTGAGCGAAATTCATCCGTTTTGTGCCAAGGGATTTTGTGGAAATCACATCATTTTCCGGTGTCCTTCTTTGTTTTCCCGTGACCCTTCTTTTCTTGTGTCTTGGAATGGTTTTTAGGAGATTGTTTGTTAGGGTTGTCTTTATCATACTTTAGTTATTGTATATTCGTAGACCCAAACTCTCGTTTGTTCTAGTTCTTAAATTTATGCTCGATTTTAACAACATATCAGTAAGCAACATCGAGTGATGAGATGTCCAGAAAATCGATTTCAGTTTGGATGTATCTATGTAGAGCCCCATGGTATTTCTGAACCAAATGTCATTCAAAGTCTTTGATACCCATATTGGTGCATAAGGTATGGAAGGTATTGGTGAACTCCAGAACTAGTTTTGCCCTCTCTTGTCGTAGTGTGGTCCATCTCATATATTGGTCCTCATAGTTTCCAACACGGTAATATTGTTCCTTTACCGTGTCCACAAAATAATCCCAAGTG
The DNA here is from genome assembly GCA_000966675.3 of Picea glauca. Taxonomy (NCBI): domain Eukaryota; kingdom Viridiplantae; phylum Streptophyta; class Pinopsida; order Pinales; family Pinaceae; genus Picea; species Picea glauca. The sequence continues at coordinate 540,682 of JZKD02S1674694.1, forward strand.
GGATCAACCCCATATATTCCAAACTCTTTTGTGGAAATTTGCTCCCAGTAAGTTTCCCACTAATGTTTGACATGCAGGAGAGATTTAGGGAGTGAGAAGGTGATATTTTCCCTATCAGAAAAATGGTGAATAGAGAAATAACCTTCTAGCAAATTTAAACATTTGTCTAGGGCATGCACATATATATGACCTTCAAATATGAGATTATCAAAATGAAATTGTACCTTGAAAGAAGAGGTGCTTCCAAATTCGTTGTTTGATGAAGATGCGCTTGTCGCTATTGGCATGCGTTGAAGGATGTGGGAAAAATTCTCCATCATTTTGTCTCTTTGTTGCATGAGAGCTTGCTCAAGAAACAAATTAATAGAATTGTCTGCTCTGTCATTTTCTTTTCCTTCGCCATGGAGGGTTTCTTGGGAGTGCGAAAACGATTTTCTTCAAGAGAGACAAGATCGATACCCAAGTTGATATACTCAGACCTCTTCGAGGACATGCACTGCAAAAAAAATGATCAAGAGCAGCATGTTGTGATACCACTGATCCAGATTATTTTCGACATGAAATGAGAGTGGAGATATAAGAAAGAAATGTACAGAGATATCTCAGATATCCAAAATTATAACAGAAATGTATCAGAGATGAAACCATAAACAAATATATAAAATAATACACAATTTTCTATTAATGAGCAAAAATGTACACAGACTGTAAAATATAGAGTGAAAGACTCGCTAGAATGGTGGCAACTTATCTCTGAGAAGAGATGTGACAGCTATTCGCATCTGTGAGAGGATGATTTTATAATGAGGCTCCAAAGGCCTTTTTATCATAAATAAAATCCAAAACTGTAACCCTAGAAGATGAAAAGCCAACAATTTTTTGGACTTCGTTTTGGGTAGTTTGGTGTATCAACTTCTCTGGGGCATAACTTTGGCATACGATCTTCGTTTGGGGTGCACAATAGATCATTGGAAAGGTATCATCGAGGATATTCATTTTGGGGGCTCAATGAGAGCCTTTGGCTATCATTGAAAAGCTCGATCCCAAAAAAAATTCATTTAGGCCCTCAAAATGGCCCCGGAAGTTAAAAACTACTAAAAATAATAAATTGCCAAAATTGCCAGAAAATTGTTTTGAGCGAGTTGGAAAAGTTGGATGGAAATTGATATCCACCTAGATCAATAGTAGAAGAGAAATTTGATGATATATGAAAATATCATGAAATATTGAGTAAATTTTGGTCCCAAATCCCTAAAGTCTGAAGGAGAGTTACATGTCAGTTTTACAAAGTTTCAGGACAACTATAGGTAACATGTATGCTTATGTGTAAGTCTTAAGGGTTATGTGTTTGGTTATGGTATGGTACATGTTGATGATACATGATTTTATGGTACCTTTTAGTGATGTTATGATACATTGATTAGAAGCATTAATTTTTATCTTTGTATCTGGTTTGGTTACATGTTATGGTTTATACTTGAGGCTTGGTATACTATATTATGTTGTTGCATCTGCGTGATATTGAGGAGCTTGCTTGAGACATATGTTTGTGAGATTTTTTTTATGACCTAAGACACATCATTGGATGCATGGTGCATGCTAGTTGAGGTCTACTTCGTGATATACATCGATGGTTTATATATTGGTTTATTGGTATATGGTGTATGGCATGATATGGTATATGATTGGTACATGATATGGTGTTGATGTACATGGTTGATTCTCATGGTTTTCACATGGTATGGTACATTCTATATGGTACATGGTACATGCTGTATGCATGAGTGATACATGATATGGTACAGGATTGATACATACAGATTGATGATACATGTTGTGCTATATGGTTGATGCTTCGTATGGTATAGGTGTTGGTGAATGGTTGATGCACGTGTTGTGATACATGTTGATGGTTTGGTACATGCTTGGTAGAGGCATGTATTGGTGATGTTGGACATATAGCTGATATGTGTCCTTGGTATGTGATCCATGTGAGAGGATATGGTTCAATATCGATGACAATGAGAGGTTGGACAATTTGATTAGTGACAGGTTGATGTGATAGGTTACAAGTTGATGAGACAGTGACAGAAAAAACTGGTAGTGATTGTTGTAGTGACAATTGGTCTACACTTATATTCAATGGGTACAAGATGGAGCAAGGAAAGGGGGTTGAATCCTCCTTCTGGTTGGAGCCAAATAATCAAGGATTTAGTTTCCTTCGAGCTCGAGCTTGAGAATCAGGGAGGGGGTTGTAGCCTCATTTTAGTTGGATCCAAAGAATCAAGGAGTTGGAGCTTCCTTCAGGTTGGAGTCTGAGAATCAGGGAGTTGTAGCATCCTTCTAGTTGTAGCTAGAGAATTTAGGGAGATGTAGCTTCCTTTAGGTTGGAGCCTTTAAATAGGGGGTTGTAGCCTCCCTCTAATTGCAAATAGAGAATTAGGATGTTGGTGTTTCCTATGAATGAATTCTTGATATATATAAGAAAGAATTATGTGGTTTTCTCCCATTTGGGTTTCCACATAAATACTGGTGTACTATGTATTTTATGTGATGTTGATGACGTGATGTGACTTATGATTATATGCTCATGATATATTGAATGCAATCATAGATGATACATTGATGATAAACTGTTGAAAATTGTTGTTAAAGTGAAAGAATATATATTGTGGTTAAAAGTGGAAAACGTGTTCATACTTATTCACCCACCCTTCTCAGTATTCCAACATAGGGCACGTGGTAGTTTCATGCATAAAGCGTCTCTCAGTGTTGTCTTCATGTCAAGTCCAATATTGGACACCATTTTGTCTCTTCGTCCCATGGTAAAGGATCGAATTTTATTAGATAAGGTCATGGTGTAGGAGAAAACAATGTTATCTGCATGTGGAATTTGTACTCGACCCCGTGCGAAATTAAGGAAGGTAGTATGATCAGAGCCTTATTCAGATTTATGTGCAATGGATTTTATGGGGGATGGGAGTGAATTAATGATACAAGGGTATGCATGGGTACAGGTTCTTGTGATAGAATTTGTTAATGAGGTTGGTGGGAGGGAGTGTCATGTGAAGGCATCATTGTAATATGTGGTTGTGACATGGATAAGGCAAAGGATGAATGTATACTTATCATTTCTCCTAGTTGCATTACATTTATAGAAATAATTAATCTCTTAATATCTAGTTGGGCGATCAATTCTCTAAGGAGCGGTGAAAATTGGAATTATAATTGCATTTTGATGCTTTATCCGTGGACCTTGGGTGGAAACGCAATACGCAGAAAAGATCTGGTAAGTGTCATTGAAAATATTTTGAATTAATTTGTTCATGAGGACAATAGTTTTGAGTATATTGGCCAAGTTTTCAACTGGGTTGGTGGCATCTTGGTCTTTTCCTCCAAAAGTAACTAAAATTACATCCTTGTGCGTCATTTATGGTTCCTTCTACTCTTGGGTTGCATTTGGGAGAGTTGGAAGTTGGTAGGTTCAGTGGTTGGCAGTGTGGTGGCTCGACTTCGAGTTGGATTGAATAGTAATCATAGGAACATGATGGTAGGAAAGGGGATGGGTTCTCGGTCCAGGCATAGGAAGAAATGGATGGTAATTTCTTTATAAATTAGAAGTTGCAAATCAAGATAAATTCCCTCAGATCTACAGCCTCATTTTCCTTAGAGACACTCAGACAACATAAATTAATAATTGCGCAACTACAAGATGAGGTGGACTAATTTAGAAGATGTGGGGAATCTCTGCAACATCAATTGGATTAACAAGAGGTAGGGATGGAGTCACCGATCCAAGCTAGGGACTCATGATGCTTGTAGAGGCTAGAGGAGAAGTAGAAGAGGTCGTTGTCAGATCTTAACATTGAAGTGGTGTCCTCAGATGATGATTTTTTGTAAAATGAAATAGCATGAGTGTATCTTTTCCAAGATTGGCATGCTTTGTTTTGTCATTAAATTTATTGATGTATTTTACCGGATTTACTCCATACACTATGGCAATAGGAGATTATATATCTATATGAAGGATATAGAAACATGGTTTATAGCTGGAACTAATTTTTTTTTTCTATTATGCTAATCAGTTCCTAGATTTTGTACTGAGCTACTTTGATAGTGCCCTTTTTAATGAATAAAATTTTCCAGTCTTTGTTAAAAAAATTATTCAAAAATTTTGGACAAAGTTTGTTTAATTTAATAAATCTTTCAACTAAATGAATGAATGAATT
>JZKD02S1674694.1:544982-555471 GCA_000966675.3 Picea glauca
TTATTAAAGATTATAAAATTTAAAAGAATGAATAACATCTTTATAAGATTCATTTTCATAAAAAAAAAAAAATTAAATCCATCAATATTTGAACAACATAAACATCCTATTTCTCAAACCATTGTGGCATAAAGATTTGATTCTAGAGTGTAATGTAATTCACACTTTAGGGTTTCCGCAAGGGTGTAAGGTTTAGGGTTTCTACAAAGTACTAGCTATTACAGACCAGATGTGGTGATCTCTACTAAACCTAGGGGGATAGGAATCTTGTCAAAACATGGTAAACATGGCGTGGATGGTGGATCCAATGGACCTTACATGGGAGGATGAGGGTGTGTTTTGGGCCAGTGAGGGGATTTTTCTTACCGATCACACCCATAAGTTGTTGTATGATTGCATGCACCAGGTGTCCTGTATGTTAGAGCTAGTTTCAAAGAAAATTTCCATCCAACTCAGGAATACCTCCAACCGTCCTTGAATGATAGATGTGGAAAGGTTCTTGATATCATTCACATGAAGGTCATGCACATGGGTGGGGTTCGTCGCATGGGAAAACCTCCTCGGGGTGACTGTGATAATGATACACCAAATAACCATTCTGGCACTTCCTCTAGAGATATTTTGTTGGGTGTACCAGAGAGGAACCCTCCTTCATGCGCTAGTGGTGCTGGTCTTAATCGGTTTTCTGGTATAAATTCTCGTGATCATAACAAAAACAAGAGATGGAAGGTGCGAGAGACTAAACCTATTTGTGTTCTCGGTAGGGATGTTGCAATGGACAAAGTAACTAGTTTAGCAACCAAGGCCTTAGTGGGGAAGTTTTACTATACCAAAATGAACAAGGAACAACTAGATGATTGGGTTCTGAGATTTTGGAAACCTCTCCTATATTACTTCCCTAGATTTAGCCTCCTTTCAAACCATTAGTTGGTTTTCCACTTTTTGACTGAGGGGGATTTGCAGATAATTATGAGCTCTACATGGATTATCAGTAGAGAGATTTTAATGATAAAGTGATTGTATTGGGTCTTCAATCCCTACACAAAAAGGTTTTTATGGATGCTACTCCGCGACTTTCCAAGAGAGTTCTTGTCTATCAAAATATTTGAGGCCATCACTAATTATGTTGGAAAGTTTATATTTTACGATGATCAATCTCTTAGTTTGAGTAATAATAGACTCGTCTGGGTCCTAGTGGAAATGGACCTGGACAAAGTTTTACCAAATGAAATTGAGATATATATTAAGGATACCTACATTTGTAAAGTTTTTGACTACTGGAGGGAGCCTTTCCGCTACCACAACTATTGACAACGTTGTCACCTTAAGTTAAAATGTATTTCATTCTAGGAGCAATGAAACACTATAATGCAGCTTGTTGTGAATGCAAACCATGTCGTTCAATCCCTAACAGATCACTTTGATAAAGGCGCCTTCCTTGGTAAGATGAAATTATTTTTCCCATCCTTTTTTAGGAAACTTTCTTGGGAAGAATTTGAATATTTAAGAAGCAATGAGAACTGGGTTCTAGAGGTTTTTGGTGATTTTTGAGATATTCTTATGAAGAAATTTGTCGACCGAGATGTTGGTTCTGGAATAGGGCCTAAGGGTTTGGGATTAGTAAACAATCCACTTTTCCCACCTGTACCTAGTAAACTTGTCTCCACTCCCTATTGTGTTTCATTAAATGAAGAAATGGGTAACAAGTTTGAATACAAAGAATGGGTTGAGACACCATGGAGTAGGGACAATTTTTATCTCTCCCTTCCTTATGGAAACTGAATGTCCTAGAGACCCTTCAGGTGATGATTGTATCACTGTTGAAACTTTTCCAATTTGTCCTTTGAGCTTTTTAGTAACTTCTGTGGATGCTTTATCGCCTTCCCCTATCCCTATATCCAACAATTTTCAAAATCCCTCTTCCATCATTGATCGAACAAATGTTATTCTTAGGAAAAACCCTCGACCCCGCTTACTTAAGAAGACTCCTTGGGAAATAGAAGGAGGCTTGGCATTGATTGGATCGAAGGACCCTGTTAATTTAGGACATGTTTTTCCTCTTGATCATATTCTCCCTACTTTTTCATCTTCTCCCTCAAATAGAATGCCCCCCTCGACCCTTACATCAATCCAGTTGACTATCAATGTTCCACTATGATCACCTTATCTTTCAACCTCTGTGGGTTTGGGGGACCCACAAAAGTCGCATCCCTCAACTTACTCCTTGAGAAGGTAAATATTGATATTGTCTTTATTTAGGAAACGTTGGTGGATTGTGTGAAGGCTAAATATGTTTTTCTTGAATGTTTACCGATGTGGAAATGTGTTGCACTAGACCCTAATGGTTGTTCGAGTAGTTTATTGTCTAAATGGAACCGTGCATATGTTGAGTTCTGTGCATTTGGCACCAATGAAGGTATTTTATTGGAGGTTAGATTCAAGGAATCTACCGATATGGTTAAACTTCTCAACTTCTATGCTCCTTACAAATAAAGAGAATGCTTCTGGCAGCCTCTTATGGAATGTGGATTATTGGGAGAAGACGGATTTATAATAGGTGGTGATCTAAATTTTACTTTGTCTGCTCGAGAGGTGTGGGGGGCCATGGCTAGAATCCATCCATTACTGGACTATTTTTCAAATTTTTTACTCATGGTTGGGCTATTGGATCTCCAATTGAGCCATTTGGTTCCCACGTGGAGGAATGGAAGATCTAGGTCGGTTGGTATATCTAAAAGATTCGACCGGTTCCTTTTTGATGAAAATTTTCTTGGTAGAAAAAAAAGGACCACATCCTGGATTATTAATTCCACCTTGTCGGATCTTAATCTGATTTGTTTATCATTGGAAACGTATACTCATAAAGTTGCCCCACCCTTTAAATTTAACATCACATGCATTTCTGATCCATAATTTACTACTCTTGTTAGAAATACTTAGCATTCAATGGCTAATTGGTTGGAGAATTTACCTATCCTTATACTTCGTACAAAACTAAGGAACCTAAAGAAATAAGTTGTCCATTGCTAGTCATATAAAAATAAGAAACTTCACATAAAGCTCCTTCTCATTGAACAAAAAATGTACGAGGTATTTGAGAAATGCCCATCACAGGTGTTCTCGCAGGGAGATATGAACCTTCTCAAGTCTCATAAACAAAGAAAATATAAGATTTTATAAATGGAAGAATCCACCTAGAGGCTTAGAAGCCGAGCTTTATGGATTGAAAAGGGCGACAATAATACCAATTTTTTTCATAAGTATGCTACCCATAGAAGAATTCAAAATATTATATGGGACATATTTGATGAAGAAGGATGCACCAAATCCACTGATAATGATATTAAGGAGATATCAATACAAGTATTTTAAATCACAATTTAAGGAGATTAGGGAAGAGGACACATACAACAATAATAAATTTATCAAAGAAGTGCCCAGGTTCTTCAATGATGTAGAAAGTGATGAGATCGGTAAACATGTCACTTTAAAGGAAGTTGAGGAAGTGGTTAGTAGAATGCCAAGGGACAAAAGTCTTGGCCAAGATGGGTGGACTCAAGAACTTTTCCATTTTTACTTTGACCTTATGGGGGAGGATGTTGTTAAGGCTATTGAGGAATCCAGAATAATAGGTCATATCCTAGGATCTCTCAATGCTACTTTTTTTTCACTCATTCCATGATTTTAGGCCTATATCCCTCTGTGACTTTGTATATAAAGTTTTCTCCAAAATTATTGCCTCCCGGTTGAAAGATAAATTGTCTTCGTTCATCTCTTTTGAATAGTTTGGATTCCTTAAAGATAGACTGATCTTTGATGATGTGGGGATAACACAGGAGTGTTTATACACTGCTAAGACAAACAAATTAAGCTAAATTATTATAAAACTGGAATTAAAGAAGGCATATGAAAAAGTGACCTCACAATTTTTGCAGTTAATGTTGATAGAAATGGGATTAAAATGGGAGGTCACGCAATGTATTATGGCTTGTATTTCCCATGTAAATGTGGCAGTTCTGGTAAATGGTTCCCCTGTAGATTTCTTTAAAATCTATTCAGGGTTGCGACAGGGATTCCCTCTTTCTCCATTAATTTTCCTTTTGATAGTGGAATGTTTCAACAGACAATTGAAAAAGGTTGTAGAAGAAGGGAAATTTCATGGCATCAAAGTTGCCACTGAGACTATCATAACTCACTTATTTTTCATTGATGATGTGCTCATTTTAGGCATTGGAAAGTTTCAGGATTGGATGGATTTCCAGTATATATTAACGAAAAAAATTATTGGCTCTCGTATGGATGTAAACTGACATAAATCTTGTTTCCTTTCACAAAACATAGATTCAAGTCTGGAGCAATGGATGCAAGCAACATTTTATATACAGTTTGTAAGTATTAATGAAGGAATGAAATATCTGGGTTTTTATATAAAACCAAATAATTCTAGGGTGGAAGATTGGAAGTGGTTGATTCAAAAGTTGGAGAAGAAGATTGGGAACTTTCTGTTGGATCTCTTTGGGAGGAAGATTAATTTTAAATTTGTTTGTCTTACAAAGTCTTCCTATCTACTTGCTAAGCCTTGTCAAGATTTCTTCCTCTATATTACACGGGATCTGGCATCTCATCGCTAACTTCATATGGAGGCGAGATAGAAAATCTTTAGGATTCCACTTAGAAAATTGGCAAAAGATAGCTATACCTAAGGACAATGGGGGACGGGGTATTTGAAACCTATATTGGTTCGCACAATCACTATCTTCCAAGTCATGTTGGAAGGGTGTTTTCAGTAAGGGTTTGTGGAATTTGGTTTTAAAGAAGAAATACCTCAAAGGCATTGATTTGACTTCTTGGTTGCACAAAGAAGAATGTAAGTTCCTGGTGGCATCAATCATCTGAAAAAATTTCATGGGTTCATTGCCAATTATCAAAGGATGGCTTGTTTGGTCGATAGGGTGTTGAAAGAAGAGAATGATTGGGTTAGACCCATTCATTGGATGCAATGCATCATTTAGAATCTCAGATTCACTAATCCAACATCTTAATAATTTACACATTTTCTCTTTAGCATAGGCGACTCTCCCCAATGCACCTCACACACAACAAAGTTGGCTCGAGGCGGATCACCTTGGTCTTTCAAGAGAGATGGCTACATAATGGAACAACTATCACACTATGCTTCAAAGTAGTGTAATTTCATTGAATAATTCAAGTGATAATATTGTTTGGTATTGGAACAGAGCTTTGGGTTCTGTAATTCCCAATTTAGCATATCAATCCATAACTTATAAATTTATCTCGACTAAAAAAAAATGGTGGTATAAGGTTATATGGTCAATTAATATTCCAGGAAAAATCATATGTTTCATGTGGCTTTGTCTGATGGAGTATATTCTTACTGGAGAAAATTATAGGAGACATGGAGGGATAGGACCTTTGGTTCAAATTCTCTGTCTCAGGGATGAAGAGACAACCTTGCATATTTTTGTGCACTGTGAGATTTCACAAATCATTTAGCAAGACATATTTAGTTACCTAAAGATTTCGGAAGCATAGGACTGTCCTACTTTAGATGAATATATGTTCCAATGGTTTACTTCTTATCCAAAATTGAGGCATATACCTTTCATATTATGGGGTATTTGGAAGCACAAAAATAAAATTGTATTTGAAAATTTTCCCATACATGACTCTAGAACTGCCACAAATATACTTCTATCAGTTAAAGAACATACAAGGGCAAGTGAAGATGATAGACTTGATTACAGTCTTAATCGGGTTTTTTTTCATGACAATCCTATAGGTTTTTTCGATGGTAGAAGCTGGTGGTTTATGTGGTATTGATATTTTTCTTAAACTAAGTGTAGTTCATTCCTTAATCTATTTTGCAGGTGGTGAAGGAAATAATATGAAATATGAGGTTATGGGCTTATGGGGTCTCTTATACTTTGCATCTAGATTATGCATAAACAAGTGGATGTTTGCTGGAGATTCTAAAGTAACTATTGATTGGATTGCAGGAAAAAAAAAGTTGATTCTATTATATCTAAATTCATGGAAATCAAAGATCATGAGTTTAAAAGATACTTTCAATGAGGTTAAATTTATGCATGTACAGAGAAAATTCAACAGTGAAGGAGATACACTCTCCAAACATGCTCTGAGTTGTTCTATGAGATGGCTATATTATGAGGAATCTATAGAAAGAGATCATGATGAATCTATAGAAAGATCATTGGTCAATGCAGATAGTTTCTTATTATTCTAAAGTCAGAAGCACATAGTTAAACATTAAGAACCAAATGTTACTATTTTTGTATATGACATGTGTATGTCATCCTTTCTCTAACAAGTTCTATTATTTCTCTAACAAGTTGGATCTTATTATTTTCTGAAGAAAATATTACGATAGATATACACAAATATTGATAGATAAAGTTCCTTAAGAGTTTTACAAGATTCATATGTAATATAAAGCTTCTCTTGCTTCCTAATAGAATAACACTGAAACTCTGAAACTGTTTTTTTTTCCCTTAAAAAAAAAATATCGTCTTTATAAATATAATTTTTTTATACTTTAAATAAGTTTTTTATATCTGAAATATTGTAGTTTAGAATGAAAAAATGAAACAAGAGTAATTATCATTTACTATCAAGCGAGTCCATAAAGAGAATAATGATAATAATAAAAGGAAGGCAGTGGAATGAGAATATTGATAATAATAAAAAGAAGAATAGGGAAATTAAATGATGTAGGAGAATACTTGTTTTGAAAACACGGAGAAGGGCCATTTAAAGAAAACATCAGTCATGATATTGGATTTTGAATAATTTAGCAAGCAGAGTAAATACTGAAAAGTCTGAACACAAGCCCATAGCATAATAGGACGCCCAACTGCTAAAATGACGAAAGCAAACAAGAAGACAAGAAAATAATGCAGTGGAGGTTGCCAACAAAAGAGTACGTAGATGGAAGATATGAAGGCGACAATGAAGACGGTGGGAGATTCGATTGAAGTCGACTGGAAATGAAATCTATCAGATGAGAACATGGAGAACGAGTATTTAAACGAGAGTCATTATGCGAATTTTGAAGGATTATATTCTTGATAATAAAATATTGATAATAAAATATTTTGAGAGATTTATTGATAATAAAATATTCTTTCTACTCTTTACACATCCATATACCTATGAAAAAGTTCTAGATTAATCAGTTTTTAATTAAAAATATCCAATGTGCCTTAGGACATGTCATTGTGCCTCCATTAGCATTAGCCCGCCTCATTAACACAAATTATTGATTAGCATGCTTGCCACTTTAACTTGCAGGCAGCACCATGGCTGACAGACGTTTAGGGTTTGGGGGAACAGCACAGGGTTCCGGGGAACGTTTTGAGTGGCTGGGCTAATTGAATATGAACAATTTATATTGGAATAACAGTCATAAAAATAAACTAATTAATGTTGTCATATATATTGGGGCTGGGCTAATTGAATATGAACAATTTATATTGGAATAACAGTCATAAAAATAAACTAATTAATTTTGTAATATATAATTAATGTTGTAATATATATTGTTGCAGGTGCATACTATATATATATATATATATATAGTCTTAGGTTAAAAGTTTTAAGTTTTTGGGAGATATTTTTAAGATCTATTTATCTGAAATTCGGCTACAAATTATTGTATCTGAGTGGTTAAATATGTGTAATCCAAATGTTTCAGAGATTTTTCATCATGTTTAATCCATTTCTTCATTTAGAAATATAATTTAAATAACAGAAAATCTTAATTTCTTATAAATTTATGTTGCCAAATTAAAAAAAAAAAATCAAAAACATAAAACTATATATCACATTTTATAATGATACATATTTCATATTATATAATATTACTTTTTTCGATTTCAAATACATATAAAAACTATATATATATCCAACATATACAATATTATTTACTTGATCCGATGGATATCTCCCACTCTGCATCAAACATCTATAATTTACTCCGGTCAGATACTTTCAAGTTTGTCCAATTCAGTAACTAAATCATTCTTCGCTTGTTTCATCTCGGCCAGAAAAATCTACTTCGAGTTCGCTAAATTCTAAAGTATGGAAAATCTCATGATGTAATGTCGTAATTTAAAGTAAGTTCATTGTGAAAAACCCTTCGCCGATTTGTACCACACGAAAACCTAATTCAGTGTGTTATGCTGTCAAGTTTAATAAATACTCCATGGCAACTTTGTGGACTTCAAGAAACGATTAGTTACATTTAAATTAGTAGTCAAAAGTAGATTAAAAATTAGTAGTCAAAAGTAAAATATGATAATGTCAAAACAATTTTAAAAAAGAAAAATAAAACATATAACATGGAGTACAAAGTCCAAAAAAAAAATAATTTAAGTTAAATATGATAACAAAGATATATTTAATATTAATAATCAATCTTTTCTAATAAATATATGTAAGTAAAATATGATAATGTCAAAACAATTTAAAAAAAAAAAAAAACATATAACATGGAGTACAAAGTCCAAAAAAAAATAATTAATTTAAACTAAGTATAACAACAAAGATATATTTAGTGTTAATAATCAATCTTTCTAATAAATATATATAAGTAAAATATGATCTTCTCAAAACTCAGTAGTACTTTTTACTAAGAAATTGCGATGCTACATCATTATGATGAGATATATGCCTATGAGCATGTCATACGAGACAATAAATGTTATTGAATACGTTGTAAATTTATAGTCACTTCAGTTTCTCTCATATGATATGTCATAAGATTGAATACTTTGTAAATCTATGATCACTTCCATTGTTCCCCTATGACATTCATAAAAAGTACTGTCCATTTTAAGGAGCTCAAAGCAATGTAACAGACATTCGAAATTTTAATAATGTCATGGGTTGTTGACTTGTCATCCTTGTAAGTATTTGTACGAGAGTACTGGATTAAGACACAATATGCCCTCACTAAATATCTATCCCTTTTTTTGGAGAGCTAATTTTTTTAGTTCTATTAGATTGATAAAGCAAGTCACCCTTGACATTTCTCCTTTAAAAATTTTCTCTAATTCATAAACAATAGCAAAGTTAATTTTTTTTAATAGGTTGGATGGATCAAAGCTATGTTTTGTATTTCATTAAATTTTCTCTAACCCATTGATAATAGCGGCCTTGAATGGGAAAGTATTGATACATAATAGCAGGGTTAATTTTTATTATTATGTTAGATGGACCTAAACCACGTTTTGCATTTCATTAAATTTTCTCTAATCCATAAACAATAGCATACTCCATAGAGAATAGCATCCTTGAATGGAAAAGTACTACAAAGCATAATTATCAAATTCGGCTAAGTTTTCGAAAATTCAACAATTCGATTCGATTCGGCTAATAATACATCAAAATCGATTACGGGTATAATAGTTTAGCCCAGGTGTGATCGATGTTATACATAAATCTTCCTCGTGGTTACCGGTTCGTTCTTTCAATTTAGAGGGCCATGAACAACTTGCTTGCAACTACTGACTCACTTATAAGCAGACCAGGCGGACAATGAGATGTACCTGAAGAAGGTTTTAGCTTCTATGTTAAGTTGGAAGAATTAGTCAGATGTACCTGAAGAAGGTTTAGCTTCTCTATTAAGTTGGAATAATTAGTGGTTTGGAGTGGAATTACCGGATTTGATTTTGAAGTTGACGTTGTTTATCTCCCCGAAAAGTTACAACTTTGTGGACACAAATTTGTGTCCCTGTTTTTGTCCGGGCAAATTTATACATGATACATAACAAAATTTCTCTTTAACTTATATTAACAAATGTCTCAAATTGCAAAATAAATAGAGTGAAACAGTCCAACCAAGGGTAAGGAGCTAAAATAAAAACAATTTTTTTAAAAATTTTGAAAAAAATGTTGTAATTGAAAATGCCGAAAACACAATCACACAGATCATAAACACATAGATTTTAGGTGGTTCACCAAAACGTTGGGCTATGTCCACCAAGAAAAGGTATCGGTTGTCTTATTATTCAAATCATGGAGATTACAACAGCTCACTCACACTCCTCTTGCCTCTCTAGGCTTCATAGATTTATAGAAATATTTACACAGTTACATGAACTGCTAGCAATAAATGTTGCATTCCATTTTAACAAATTTGTTTCAAAAAATTAACAATATATGAGAGATTTATGAGATGTTCCAATAAACAGTTGCACGTATCCTATCTAGGTTCATGCAACAACCACCGGATCTTGCGTCATGTTCGTTGTCACATATTCAACAATCTCCACCTTCACAACTATTTACTTGATACGTTTCTCATTTCTTTTGTTCATCACCCTTTCTGCAAGCCAAGAGAAGCCAAGCACCATCATAGCTTCTCTAACAATACTGTTTTTTTGAACATGTCTGTGCATTTCTCTTTTGTATGCACTTTCTCAAGAGAGACTCCACGTTCATCGATGAC